>CM059191.1:37422488-37518710 GCA_030323885.1 Branchipolynoe longqiensis
TCAGGATTGGAGAGCGAGAGGGAGTGCGGGAGAGCGAGCATACGGGTACGAGAGGGTACGAGAGCGGGCATGTGGGTAGGAGAGGGGACTGAAGAGTGGACGGAAGAGCAGACGGGAGAGCGGGTGGGCTATCGGGCGGAACAGCGTGCGGGACAGAGGGGGGGAATTGTCACATGAGGGTGTTCCTGAGGCCGCTTTACAGCAGCAGCAGCTTGGTATTAAAGTTACATGGTCCGATGAATTTTTTTTGTTCAAAACCAAGACACTTATCAAGATTGTATTCTATATATCCAACTTAGATACTGGTGCATTAGCTAAGGATTTGTGACAGCAAATACAGTATAATCAGTGAATATATTACCCCATCCCCTTGGATACTTACTTTGCACAGCCATAAAAGGAAGAACACCATTAACCAATTAGGTCAATCCCATAGCCTCATTAGCCATCAGTGGAAAATACCAGGATACCAGGGCCGCGTTCAGAGTTTGTCTCAGAGGCGCCTCGGAGATGGCCGTGACGTCACGCTAGTCTGAACTGCAAAGGCAGTTTGTTGTCTCGAAAATGGCCACCCCCTAGGCCGTTTGCAATGGAAAAGCTGCGCTGTGATTGGCTGAAACCACTGAATGCGGTGGCCATTTTCGAGATGCTTTTCATCTCCAGTCTGAAAAGGGAGGCATCTCCGAGACGTCTCCGAGATGCACCCTGAATGCAAATAGGCCAAAAAGCATCGCGGAGACGTCTCCGCGGCACCTCCGAGAACATGGCCCAGGCTAGATTTGAATTAGGTCATCCTACATCACGTGGTCATCTCGAGGCGTCAATACACATCATAGCTAAAGGACTTTTGGAAAGCTTGTCAAAAGTATTTTGGGTTCTTTCAGCTGAAATTGCTTCAAAATTAGACATTCAAAATTGCTCAGGACTAATGATTAGTAGGTTATAACGATCAATTTGATATATTTATTTAAAAAATAAAACAAAAATTCAAACGCCATCGGACCATGCAACCCTAGGGGGTAGGGGGGATTTTCAGGATATAATTAGCTCTACTTATCGAAGCATGCATCACTTATTTTTAAATTAAAGTTGTATATAGTCCGATGGTTTTGAGTTTATACCATTTCTCATCCGCAATGCTTTTGGAGATAAATATATTAAGCTGATCGTCATAATCTACCTTATTTTAGATTGAAATAATTGCTGCTGTCTTTTTTGGGGGGAGGGGGAGGGGTATTGTACATTAGTTGATCAAGCAGAGGAAATTTCAATCGCAGACAATTGGTCTTCCTCATTCCACTGCTCCTAGTTCCCTATCCTAGTAATGTTGAACGCCAGTTACAACTAACAATTCTTAGGTCTTTGGTTGGACTCAACTAGGTTTAGAAACCGCGGGTCCGAGTCCCCCGACCTACCAAAGCAGGAGACAGCTACCCCGTCTGTTTTACTTATTCATATCTAATGCTGTCTTCTTGACTCAGCCATACTACTTGTGATATATGCGTAATAAGCCTTGTTCACACGGACAAAATATGAGGCGCATCACACAAATCGAATCAGGTGAGGCGAATTAGCCGCCCGTTCACACGGGCACTGCGTGATGCGGAAGTGGATATCTGCGCATGAGCAAGTCCAGGCTAACCAGCGCCCTTTTGGGTTCGACGATGCTGGCACCAGAGAGTGTGGGTTCGACCTAGATATGTATTTAATGAATCGTATTGGTTTGGAACGGTCAAAACTTCTGCTGGGCAGTGAAACCCTAAAAATAAATGATGAAAAAAATATATGTGCACATCTAGCAGTTTCATAGACCAAATTATAGTATATATCGACGTGCTTAGTCCGCATCACGTAAGTCGGTTGCGTCCACACGGGCAAAATTATCCGCATCACAGGAATCGATTCACGTAGACTACCTCGCTTAGGTGGTTTACAGGATCCGCATCACGTGAATCGAATCAGCCCTAATCCGTATCAGACGTCCGTTCACACGAGAAATGTGATGCGAACTATACAAGTCGCTTTCTACGAATCGATTTACATCGTCCGTGTGAACAAGGCTATAGACGTCTAGACATGTCTGGTAATATGCTAATGAGATGACATCATGCTGACAACGGATCTGTTTGTCGGTGCTGTTGACCGCAGTGCCGATCAGGATGCCGAGCAGGATGCCGAGCTGTGGTACGCGACCGTCCGAGTGAACGGTCGCCCTGTCAAGTTCAAGCTCAACACCGGGTCGGAGGCAAATGCGCTTCCGAGGAACGTCTTCGACAGAGTCGCTCCGGGGCAGCTGACGAACACCAGGTGTTCATTGATAACGTTCTCAGGACATCAGATCACTCCTGACAGGGAGCCGTCGGTCGAAACTTCAGGTTCCAAGTGGTGCGGAACTGTCAGCCTATTTTGGGGAAACATTGAACCTGCTGCTGCGGGTTGACGAGGTGCACTCTGTCGTGCCGACGAACATTTCCAAGCCGAACGGCAGTCCCAGTGTCTGGGCTGAACAGCTGGTAAGCGAATACAAAGACGTGTTTCAAGGTTTAGGTCTTATCAAAGCAAATGCTGTCATTCATGTTGATAAATCTGTACAACCTGTTATAGATCCGCCTAGAAAAATCACATAGGCTCTTCAAAGTAAAGTATGTAGTGAACTTGATCGCATGGTAGAGTTAGGTGAACCTACCAAGTGGGTTAATTCCATAACTATCGTAAAAAAAACAAATAAGATAAGGATTTGTCTGGATCCGAATAAGTTGAACAAAGCGCTAAAGAGAGGGCCTTTCCCACCAAAACAATTGACGAAATTATTGCCATGACGGCAGATGCAAGATATTTCTCAGTATTGGATGCAATGACAGGGTATTGGTAAATAGAGTTAGATGAAGAAAGTTCGCGTCTGTGCACGTTTAACACTCTGTGGGGCCGGTACAGGTACACCTTTTGACATCAAAACAGCCGGTGACATTTTTATTCAGGAAATGCACCGTGTCATGGGCGACCTACCCGGTATCGGGATAGTCACAGATGACATTTTGGTATATGGGTCAACGGTTGAGGAACATAACGAGAGGCTCAAGGCCGTGTTTGACAAAGCTAGGTCGGTAAATCTCAAACTAAACGAGACAAAATCTTTGCTATGCAAGACTACAGTAAAGTATGTAGGTCATCTACTTACCCAACAGGGGGTGATGCCTGATCCAGACAGAATACAAGCAATTGTAGACATGCCAGAGCCACGCGACAAACAAGGAGTCCATAGGTCCCTGAGCATGGTTGGGTATGTGCACAAGTTCATACCTAACATGTCCGAGATTGCCAAACCACTGCGCATGCTCCTCGCTAAGAATGTAGCGTGCACTGGCAAACCGAACAGCAGGGTGCTTTTGATAAGTTGAAGGAGAAGTTGAGAACTGCTCCTGTGTTGTCTTATTATAATGTAAACAAACCCATTGTCATTCAGGTAGATGCCTGTCAGTCAGGTCTAGGTGCTTTGTTAATGGAATAAAGCAAGCCAATCGCACTCGCATCTCGTGCGCTCAATTCAGCGCAGTGTGGTGATGCCACAATAGAAAAAGAAATGCTCGCCATATGTTCCGGATGCCAGAGATTTCATGACTATATCTTTGGCAAGGAGGTTCAAATTCAAACGGACCACAAGCCGTTGGTGGCGATAATGTAAAAACCGATTCACAAACATTTGGCCAAAATGCAGAGAATTCGAATGCGTTTGCAAACCTACAATATTCAACTGTGTCATGTGAAGGGTTCTCTGATGTTTTTGTAGACACGTTGTCCAGAGCACATAGTGCTAATGTAGCCTGTTCGATGACACGTTCTGTGTTGCCGCAGTGGACATGCAGTCGTCAAGTTTGTTAAGTAAAATTGTCAGAGAATATGGAAAAGATGTATCCATGTCCATGTTAATCGCACACATTGAAGATGGGTGGGACTCTACACGCATACAGACACCGCTGTGTCTTAGACAGTACATCACACACAAAGAAAAATTAGCAGTAGAAAACAATCTAGTCATGAAAGGCAATCGGGTGATGTTACCTCCGGGTCTCCGCGGGGAGATGATTGAGGCGTTACACGAAACACACTTAGGCGTAACTAAATCCAAGCAGCTATCGCGAGACTGCATGTTCTGGCCTAACATAACAAACAAATTGAGGAAAAAGTCAATCGGTGTCAGAACAACCGGAAAAGTTTGCATAATGAGCCGTTGATAAGCCACCCGATAGCCTGTCAGCCGTATGAGAAAGTAGGAGCAGACTTGTTTGAATTAAACCATAAAAATTACCTTATAACTGTCGATTATTACACAAAGTATCCAGAGGTAACGTTGCTGAGTGATACGTCATCTGTCACAGTCATTGAGGCGATGAAGGATAATTTTGCTAGGCACGGTATTCCTAGTCAGGTCATTTCGGACAATGGTCCGCAATTTAAGAGCCATGAGTACAGAGAGTTTGCGCAACACTATGGTTTTAAAGCTGTGTATTCCAGTCCGCAGTATTCACAAAGTAATGGCCAGGTGGAGAGGTTTGTGCAAATGGTAAAGGACATGTTGAAGAAATGTGAAAAAACAAATACAGACTTTCAGTTAGCTTTGTTGAACTATCGGAACACTCCATTGCCCGTCTTGAATGCATCTCCGGCTCAGCTACTCATGAGCAGAAGGCTGAGAGGGAGGTTGCCGATGGCGGAAGAAATTTTGGTACCCGAGACACAAAATCCGAAGAAAGTGCAGACAGCGAAAAGACAACAAAGCCAGAAAGTGTTTCATGACAAGAAATGTGGTAAGGCACACAAGCCTATGAAAGTTGGGGACAGGATAAAGTACAAAAATAATGCAGGAGAATGGAAAAAAGGGGTAATTTTAGATCATACGGGTGTCTCAGGGAGAGAATATCAGATTTTTATTGAGGCGGGGAATATGTTGTATAGGAATAGGGTTCAGATTATAAGGGTGCTCGAGGGGGGGCAGCCCGAACCAGTCGAGCAGACACAAAGTAGGTCAGCGTTGTTGCCAAATGTAAACGGTGTGGCTAATCTAAGTAGGTCAGGTCGGGTGATTAGGTGACGAGCAGGTTAGACCTGTAGTGAGTCAGTCACGTTGAATGTATACACACAAACACATGTGCATGGTAGGCTTAAGATTGTGTTTCAGCTGCATTTGGTGTGTTGTAATTAATGGACAATATATCATGTGGAGGCTAAGCAGCCGGACAGTCAGAGGACTTCAGTGCCATAGTGCGCTCAGACATTCGCTAGAACATGTGGTTTAAGCTAAGTATGCATATATGTTTGATTATTGTATGTTTATTTTACTGATTATTTATGTTTATGGTGATGGTCATTTTAAAACATTGCATGTTTCAGAAATACTTTGAAGGGGGGATGTGATATATGTGTAATATACGTCTAGACACGTCTGGTAATATGCTAATGAGATGACGCTATGGAAAGTTTAGCCGGCGGTTCAGTGAGCCCTGGACAGGAATAAACCATTCAGTATCCAGAAGTCAAAGTGTTCAGACGTTGTACTTTCACACTACTGACTTCTGTTCAAAGTTGCCATGTTACTGACTCCTCTATCTATTGCCTTAATTCCTTAGTCCTGTCTACTGCCTTACTGACTAGTGTCTAACTCGTTAAAACAGGATCCTCTCACTGAACTGCACCCTCCTTTCCACCACATTTTATTTCATCTTATCTCTCCCATCTTTTCAATCTAACCTAACATTGTGCATGTTACCTGGTAACATGGGTAATTCATAACACAGAGAGAGAGCCTCTGATAGTTGAATCTGCATTGGTATGGGTTGCTAAGTAAGGTAAACCATTTCAAATGCATATCCCTAAGCATTCATATCAAGTCAATGATCCTTGCATTTGCATTGGGTTGCTAAGTAAGGTAGCCAATACAAATGCATGTCCCTAAGCAATCATATCAAAATTCAAAAATCATATCCAAGGCAACCTTTGTCACCTCCTCAATCATCAGCCTAGTTAACTCACTTTGCTTCTGAGAGTCGTACAGTCTACACCTCCTAGCAGGTTTTCCCCGCCCTCCCAACCCTCGTTTATTAATAAGTTGGCTGAGTGTTAGAGGTGTTCGGTTGGTTCAAGCCCGGAACCATGAAATGTTAATCAAATAACATGTGTGGTTAGTTCTTTTAAAAATAATAATACTGATATACTGTACAGTCTTTATCGAAAAATAACAAGTTAATTGTACTACTATATATGATATGATACAATAACTGATATGATACAATAATCTCGTAATGTAAATAAATTATCAATGTATTTCCCAGACTGGTCTGTTGTTACAAATTGTTTAAAAATCCAGACCAGTACCTTTTTGGGTGGACCAGTATACCTAACTTTGCAAATCCAACAACCCCTATTGTTGAGGCCTGCGGTGGGTCCCATCTTTAAGTTGATTGATTGATTGATTGGTGGTTGCTTTACGCCGTGTCGGCCGCATAGGCCATATTCACGGCGAGAAATGTTTGTTTTTTGTTCAAACCATCACTTTTACATGTAAAAGCAGACAATCAATTATGTGCCAATAGACACTCATTAAATTAGAAAGCTCACAATCATATATTTGTGGTCAAGGGAAACAAATTCCCATAGAAAAAGAAAAGTTTTATTAATAATTGATAGAATCTATTTAGTAAACTATATGAGGTGGTACAGTCCAGCTGCCCTCAAAAAGGCTAAAATGTTTTCCTGTTTTACCTTAGTAAAAAGGTCATGCATACTGTCTGCAGTGTAGAACTGTTGGCGCAGGGCCAAAAAATCAACGCAACTTAGTAAAATGTGTTTGAGTGTCAGCGGGGACTGACACCCAATACATTCAGGGGGAGGTTTCCCCTTGAGCAGAAAAGCATGTGTAAGCCACGAGTGGCCAATACGGCAGTGGCTAAGCACCACTTGGTCCCACCAACCTCCCGCATGAGTCTGTGGTGGCTTTCCCACAGATGGTTCAATTTCTTTAAGTTTATTAATGTTTTCATCCCACTCATGTTGCCATTTGGATTTTATGTGGGTGGCTATTAGTGGTTTCAGATCAGAGTGAGGGATCAGACATGGTTCAAGATCACAGTTCAGGGTCTTCTTCGCAGCCCGATCAGCTCGTTCGTTTCCTTCTATGCCGGCATGGCCAGGCACCCAGCACAGGTGGATGTCATACCCATCCATTGTCAGTTGGTTCATTTTATAAATGACCGTTGCTAGAATAGGGTGATTCGTTTTCAGTCCAGCAACAGCCAGGAGGCAAGAGAATGAATCACTGTATATAACATAGTTAGTGTGGTTGGATACCTCGATACACTCCAAAGCGAGAAGGAGTGCTCGGGCCTCTGCAGTGAAAATCGAGCTCTGATCGGGCAAACGTACACCAAATTTTTCCCGTCGGCAGACTGCCGCAGCAGCTACCCGGCTTTGGTCTTTCAAACCATCAGTGTATATGGAGAGGTGGTCTGCAAACTGGCCTTGAATCTCTGCATGCAGTCCTTGGTACTCGAGTGGATGTGTCCCAGACTTCCTCAGTTCCGTGAGTCGGAGGATAACCGATGGCTTTCTCAACGACCACGGGGGATGTTCTGGGACTTTGGCATCCTCCAACACCTCCAAATCCACGCCCAAGGCCTCCAAATGAGGTTTCATTCGGAGCCTCAGTGGCCGGATGTAATTTCCGGCCTGGCTTCATACCTGGATTCGTCATGTTGCTCGAATAGACAATTGTGTGCAGGATTCAATGCATTAGTTTTTATCTTGACTACATATTGCATGGCCAGTTTGATTCTCCTGTTGTTAAGTGATGGTTCATTGGCTTCGACATAAAGGCTCTGAACTGGTGAGGTGCGGAAGGCCCCAAGGGCCAGGCGCAGTCCCTGGTGGTGGATCGTGTCTAGCAGCCCAATATCCATCTTTAAGTAGTTTGGTGAGTGGTTAGCAAGGGTTATTATAGGGTATTTTGAAAGAATGGGTGGAAGGAGAGTAACAAAGCTACCTTAAGATAGTAAGCAAGTTGCTACTTATACAATAAACATTGTCCGATCAGAAAAATGTGCACTAAAGACTTCATTAACAAAACAAAACCATGGATTACAAATGGTCTTCATAATGCATGCAAAAAAAAGAACAACTTATGCAGAAGGTATCTACGATGTAAAACAAAGAATGCGGAGGACAAGTATAAAACATATAAAAATAAATTGACATCAATTCTAAGAGATGGTGAAAAAGCTTCCGTCCTGATATGACCCTAGATGTTGCTAGGATGTAAAACAACAACAAACAAACAAAGCAATTGTAATAAGCTATTGGCTCCAAAAAAAAATAACATGAAAGGAACTTGGAAAATATTAAGCAGTATTATAAGAAAAAGGCAACAACATTCTTCTTACCCAGATAAGTTTAAGTTAAATTGGGAAACTATCACAGATAAAAAAGCCAGAGCTAATGGTTTTAATGATTTATTTGTCAATTTAGGCCCCAATTTAGCAAAAAGTATTAAAGCACATAACGGAAATATTGATGTGCTGGACTTTTTAAACACACAAAACCCTGAATCAATGTTTTTAGAAGGTGTAGAGGAGAATGAGGTCATTAAGGTGGTCAATAGTTGTAAAAACCAAAAGTCAACGGGTATGATAACATAGATATGATCATCATTAAACAAGTAATATAGCGATATAGCGAATGGTAGACAGGAAGTGTGAACACTTATTTGTCTCTCATTTTTTTTTTTTTTTTTTGTACATTAGTTGTCCCAAGCAGGGTAAATCCCAGTCACAGACGACTGGTCTTCCCCACTCCATTGCTGGTCGATCGAAAGCCCGAGCCTACACTTTTACCGACCCAAGGGATTTTTAACCTCCCACACCACATAGACATGGTATAAGAGCAACCGCCCTTTGATGAGCTGTAAGTTATACACAGCGGTGGAAATCCAAATTGGCAGAGCTGGGGGCACGGGGAATCGAACCGCTGACCCTCAGATTAGGAGTCTGACCTAGAAAAAAGTCAGCACTCTAACCACTCTGCCACAGAGAACACCACATAATGTAATATATTACATTGTCAAACCATTTACGCATATATGTAACAGCTCCTTTAAGAATGGAGTTTCTCCCAATAAAATGAAAGTTGCAAAGGTAATTCCTATATTTAAAAAGGAAGATAATAGTGTGTTCACTAATTATAGACCGATATCGCTTTTGCCACAGTTTTCAAAAATATTAGAAAAACTGTTCAATTGTAGACTGGATGCATTTATTGAAAAACATGATACTTTGTGTTGCATCATTGGCATTATTAGAACTGACAGAAGAAATTACCTTTTTTTTGTTTTTTTTGTGACAAGTTTTTTATTCTGCCCATAACGTAAAAGCTCCCATGAGGGTGCTTGTTTTCAACGCTGGACAGCTGTGATACTGGATTAGTCTGGTCTCGCACTCAGGAGTCTTTACCTGATATTTCTCGGGCCAACCTTTGCGGTTTTGGGTGTTAGTAGTTTCTATATTAGTTTTTTTTAATTTTCAAGTTTTTTTCCTAACCTGTATATGATAACTTAGCCTACTATGTACATCTACGCAGATGACATACAGGCCTGTGGGAGAGGATCCCATCCCATTGTGGTTTGTTACAGCATCCTTTCACCCATGCCCTGTCCTTAGATAGTACACCAGTGTGCCAGAACACCCCTGGACCCTTCAGGACTGCGACTAGGTGGGATGGCTGTGTTGTATGGTTAGCCATTTTGTATTTCAGGGTGATTCGGATGCATGACCGTGGCCTGCCTGGTTCTGCTTTGGTTTGTGCCAGTACACATACCCAGACGGACTGTGCCCTATGGTGATAGTCATTTCGAATTCCTTAGTACTTAGTAGGGCTAGTTTCCGTATTTGTAATATCTACCATCTTTTCTGGCCTGTCTTTTGCTTTTTGTGCCAGAACACAGCAAGCAGTGACTGCGCCCAAGATCAGGTGAGATATTGTTTCTTCAGTAGGTGGTTGTGTATTATGTTTTCTTTAAGGACCTTTTATAGTGGTCCATGCTTTTGATTGCCCGTTGTTGTGTGGGTTGATTATTCCAGGCATGTGCCGCCATGGCCAGTACACTTCTCTCATAAATTTTGGTGTTACTTATTGCTGTCAGTAGCACTGGGGCTGCCAATTGCCTGGTGTCCCTACGGGGGTTGCTGTGTAGCCTGGTTTTGTGGTGTAATGGTGTGCCAGTATTTTGAGGTGCGTTTCCCTTCTACTCGTTAGTAGTGTTGCAGCTCTAGACAATACAAAATTTACTATTGGTGTATTTATTGACCTTTAAAAGGCATTTGACACTATTGACCATGAATTGTTAATACAAAAAATTAAATCGCTATGGAATCAGAGGAGTCGCCAATAACTGGCTTACTAGTTATCTACAAAATAGACAACAATATGTGAACTTAGATAATGAGGATTCAGACTTGGCAAGTGTGGTATGTGGAGTCCATCAGGGCTCAATTCTGGGATATCAATTATTCATTTTATATATAAATGATATTTGTAATACTTCATCCCTTCTCAAATTCATTCTATTTGCTGATGACACTACTATTTTTAGATCAGGAAATGACTCAGTTCAACTTGGCAACAATATAAGTAAAGAACTTATTAAATTGAACATATGGTTTGTAACAAACAAGTCACCACTAAACGTATCCAAAACTAATTTTATGCTCTTTAGTTATAGAAAACAATCTAATGTTACTGTATGTATAAATGATACTGATATTGAAATGGTTATATAAGTAAATTTCTAGGCGTGCTATTCGATCATAAACTTAATTTGAAAAAGCATATTAGTATGATTAAATCTAAATTGTCCACAACTATTGCAATTATGCACAATGGGAAATATGTACTAGATAAGAATGCTTGTTTAATATTGTATTAATCGTTATTTCTGTCTTATGTATCTTATTGTTGTGAAGTATGAGGAAATGCATACAAAACAACTATATAGAGTGTATTTATTGGCTACAGAAGAAAGCACTGAGAATTGTTTGCAATGTTGGATATCTAGAACACACAACTAAACTGTTCCTTGGTCTACATGCTTTAAAATTAATAGACTTAGTTAAGATCGAATCTAGTATGGTAATTTACAATGCAAACAAACGGCTACTGCCAAAAAATCTACAGTCATTATAAAGATAAGTTCAGATAGTAGCCATGATACGTGGCAGAGTAACAATCTAAGACAAGAATTCGCAAGAACGACCTTAAAGTCTCAATGTACATGGTATAAAAATATGGAATTCACTTGATAATAATATTAAATGTTCAAAGAACATATATATGTTTCAACAAATTTATAAAAAGAAAATCTTTAAGCTTTACCAGAGTGAAAATACATAGTAGTCTAGTATATAAACAATGAAATGTCATTTAAACTATTAAATGTAATATAGTTTCTATTTTCAAATATCAAATTTATTATTTTTATTATATTAGCAATGTATATGTGTTATTTTTAACTGGGGAAAGCGCCTCATGAATATTGTACTTCTGCTTTCTCCTTTTGCATATGAAACATTACATACATGATACATAAATATCAGCTTGTATGTCCAATGATCATGTGGAAATAAATCAATCTTAATCTTAATCTTAAATATGATGAGACATGAAGTTAAACATAGTGAATTATTCCATATTGATGGGACATTCCCATGGGGTAAATTTATATTTCTCTTATATTTAGAACATTTTAAATTGAGTACCCAACAGAAATACATCAATAGAATCGTCAATAGAGACAAATAAACTCGCCCTGGCACACACTACCTCCTCTACCTACTCCCTTCATCTTACATACATTTCCACTGCCGCCGTGCGAATGCCAAATCATCAGTTAGCCGCTCATCGCCGTGCGAATAGCCTCGGCCAAATGATTAAATAAGTGCACCACTATCTTCGAAACTTTTACGCTTTCATCTGACAGTGCAACCTTCGTATAATCGCAAGCAGCATTTACTAGCATCGAGTCTAGAAATTGATTAAACTAATTTAGCACACTGCCAACAAGCTCTCAGCACCCACTGAATCTAGTTGTTGTAATGTTGTCATTAAGCCAGGGTAAATTACCATGACGACGTTGATGTAAGTTTTTGATCGTGTCAACTAACAATACTGTTTTAGCTATCAAACTAACATACTATTTATTTAAATTCAAAGATAGCAATAGTGAAAATGATAATATAGAAATCGCATTTCCAAACGAGTATATTAGGTCAGATGTGCTAACTTGTAAGGAGGTTAATTAATCTAACCTTTGTTAATTTAAAAACGATGCACCGGCTAATCTTAACACACATGGCTGATTCTTTCGTGAATGCAGTACGGTCGTCGACAATGAGTTTGCCGCGTTTCCATAGCAATGTTATCCGGTTGCTATGTAGTTACCATGGTCACAGTCTTACGTCATGACCATGCTCTCCAAAATTTAACCATTACACATATGACGACACCTCGAGTCGGACGTGTGTCCAATTGAGAGTACTTTTTTTCTTTTCTTTTTTTTTTCCTTTTTTTTTAAATCTCTCATTAGACACATTTCCAGTATGGTAAGTAACCATTATCACTTGTTATTTATGAAGACGATACTTTTCCCTATTTGGTGGATTTTAAGGGTTTTTGAAGTCAGTGAATATGATTTATAATATTACTACAATCTGCACTCCCCGAGAGGCACAGGTTGTGTGGACGCAAAACGTTATACAAGGTTTTAATTGACGGATCTAATTAGGAATAATCTGGTGTTAGAGAATCATATAATAGAGTTTGTCAAATTATTATCTCTGAAATTGTTGATTTCAAGAAGGATAGTACCATAGATGTATCAGATACAGATGAATTTATGAATATACAGGCATAAGCCTTCGTCCAGCAGTAGCTACATAACATAACATGTAGCGAAGAATTAATTGAACTTGAAGGTCGTAAAATCGTATGATTTAGTTTTACCTATTTAGTTTTACCGGGTTCGTGTAGACTTTCCTTACAGTTACACGCTAGTCCCAAGTAATAATTGTTTCTTAGTACTTGGAATATATTTTTTAATAGTTTAGGACTTTAGCTTGATATGTTTAGAACAAGGATGTAGATATCACATGTATTATTTATATGACTACTTGAACATTATTTGATATTTAAGTTTTCCTATTTTACATTTTAAGTACAGTAATAATATTACTACTGTTAAAATATTAAATATATATATAATACTAACAAATTGGACAGTTAGGTAACGGTTCAATCTATTTGTTATATTAATTCGCAATGGATAAATCCTTTTCTTATATTGGTTATAGCTATGCCATAAATATCCTTAATTATAAGCTTATTAATATGCGTTTAAGTAAAATGCTTAATTTAATAATACAAATAGATTAGATTAGAGTGTTTGAGCTATATGCTCAGGCCAAGTTGGAGACTCCATCATCAGGGCTCACCACATGTGGTGAGGTAATATTATTAATTATTAAGCTTTGGATTAATTTGTTTTAGTCTTCATAAAATAATGATGTAATTTCCTATGGCCCTAATGGCAAAGCTGCGACCATTTTGTACCAATGATTACATCTAGCAGTGGCAATCCTTATTTATACTGTAAGAATGCATTGCTATTTCCTTACATCAGGTTCCAAGTAGTTCTTGGAAGTAGTAGCACCGTTTTGTGTAGATAAAAGATTCACCCGATACTTGTAGTACACGGGTGAAGGACAACATAGTGTAAATACGGGCGAAAATAGGTTTAGTATGGAACATGAAGTAGAAACTGTGGCTCCAGTATCAAATGGCTACCCTTATAGGCACAGAGTTGGTGAAATGGGAGAGAATGCAAAAAGACAAGATGGTGGCCGCAGAATGCCGTCGATTTCACTTTTAAATCTTATTAAACTAGATATTATATTATATTTTTCAACTCAAAGGTAGCGGGCTATCAATAATACATATGTAAAGAATAATTGTTGCTTCTTAGATTGTGAAATTAGGCTCTCAATTCATTAACCCGCTTTTTCGACCGTTTTTATATAGCGTTGGTATTCACCCGTGTACTGCGACTGCGAGTATCGGGTGAATCCTTTATCTACGTTTTGTGTTAAAAGCCTAAGCAACACTTTTTGCCTGGATTGATCTAATATACTTATTAGATTAGATCTTATATATCAATACGTATAAGTTATTCAATGTCGAATGTACACCATATTCCACATGTCCCATATTCCACATGCAGCGTGAATGTCTGTCGATCCACGTCGGCCAGGCTGGCATCCAAGGGGGCAATGCCTGCTGGGAACTGTACTGCCTGGAGCACGGCATCCAGCCTGACGGCCAGATGCCCAGCGACAAGACCGTCGGGGGTGGGGACGACTCGTTCAACACCTTCTTCAGTGAGACAGGTGCCGGCAAGCACGTGCCCCGAGCCGTTTTCGTAGACCTGGAGCCGACGGTTGTTGGTGAGTCACTCTGAAATCTTAGCCTTTGTTGATCAGTTGGATATCAAATCAAATCTAGTGTTTAAAAAGAGAAGTAAGTTGTATTTGATACTGTATATAATTCGATATCTCTCACATCGACGTTCAAAGTTTTAATATCAGGTTGGTTAAATTATTCTTGGTTTATAATTCATTTCTTATATATTCATTTCCGATAGTATTGAGTTTCTGTCCTTTTTCTGAGATAAATATATTGAATTGATTGTTATGATCTACCTTACTTTAGTTTGAAGTAACTTTTATTTTAAATTTCTAATTTTCTTTTTTAGATATTTGACATGTAAACATGTCAAATTAGTTTTGGCAAGGACACCAAAACTCTTGACACCATAGGCTTCTGCATTAACATGTTTAGATTAGATTAGATTAGTGTTTGAGCTGTGGTGATATGTGGTGAGGATGCTCTGTTCAGTTTTCTCATGTGCAGTAATGAGTTTAAATCTGCTGGTGTTAGCTGGGTATATCCTGGAATGTGTGGTTCATCTGGTATTGTTGTTAACACCTTGTCAAGCTGCCTTTTGAATGATTGTACACTGCAGTTTGATTGATTTCTAATGTAAGCTGGCATTGTGTTGACGAGCTGTACTCCTCGGACAAACAGACAGACTTCCTGTAGTATTCTTATTGACTGAGAGGCTTTTGTATTTATTGCTGTACCTTACCAAGTCGACCATAGCTTTTTGAATGATAATTCAATATCTTCAATGGAGTCGATTTTGAGGATTTTTGGTCTTTTCAATTAAATTGGCTCATTATTCCCTTATATTTGGCAACAAATGCTTAATAAGTGCATCAGTATGGAAGTTAGATAAATAGAATCAAATCTAGAGCCAGTCAGGTGACGCATCATGGTCTTATTGCTTACTATTGCTTACTATTGCCTTATATTTTAAGGCAATTGTAAGCACTGAGACCATGAGCAGGGAGAGTAATGATATACAATCAGGGGCGCTAGGCTGATGGTTAGCTAAGTGAGGTCAGTTTGGAGGTGCATGATATGTGTTTAAGGTGTCCGCAAGAAAGGAAGAGGGAGACGCATTCCTCATGTTGTTCACCAGTGCAGGACAGGATTCAGCATTATCTACATCATGCTCGATTCATTTAAATGCATTTTCGATGTAGTTTTAAAATTGCATGCTCAAAAATTGGTATATTGATGAGGAAATCATCGATCTTGATGGAATTTGTAAAGACCAAGCATTGAATTAGTTGTGCCCCCCATAAAAGGACCACTGTATATATAGCTTCAATGCTTCACCTTTTGTAGACGAGGTTCGCACAGGCACCTACCGCCAGCTGTTCCACCCCGAGCAGCTCATCACCGGCAAGGAGGACGCCGCCAACAACTACGCGCGTGGACATTACACTGTCGGCAAGGAGATCGTTGACCTGGTCCTGGACCGCATCCGCAAACTGTCGGACCAGTGTACCGGGCTGCAGGGCTTCCTCATCTTCCACTCGTTCGGTGGCGGCACCGGCTCCGGCTTCAGTTCTTTACTCATGGAGAGGCTCTCCGTGGATTATGGAAAGAAGTCCAAGCTGGAGTTTGCCATCTACCCAGCACCACAAGTGTCGACTGCTGTGGTGGAACCCTACAATTCTGTCCTCACCACCCACACCACCTTGGAACACTCCGACTGCGCGTTCATGGTCGATAACGAGGCCATCTACGACATCTGCAGGCGGAACCTGGACATCGAGCGCCCGACCTACACAAACCTGAACCGCCTAACTGCCCAGATCGTGTCTTCCATCACCGCATCGCTGAGGTTCGACGGGGCCCTGAACGTGGACCTGACGGAGTTCCAGACCAACCTGGTGCCCTACCCACGCATCCACTTCCCGCTCGCCACCTACGCGCCGGTCATCTCTGCAGAGAAGGCGTACCACGAGCAGCTCTCTGTGTCCGAGATCAGCAACGCCTGCTTCGAACCTGCCAACCAGGTGAGTAGCCGGCTGAGAAAAAGCCCATGCTGCATTGATATGGGTTAAACAAATTTTGCTGATACCAATGTACATTACTGTGGCCCATATTAGGTTGATAAAGCATTTATTTATTTAACTCCAATTTTAGTTTCAATTTTGATAAATAAATTAAGCACATACAGTAAAACCTATCTCAATCGACCGACCATGGGACCAACTTTAAAGGGTCCATTTAGGACAGTGGTCGGTTTAGGGAGTTGTTTTTTTATTGTTACAATGGTATCATATGGGCGATCGTTTGGGACCCAAATAAAGCGATCGATATAGGGGAGTTGTCGACCAGTGGAGGTGGTCAGTAAGAGTGGTTTTACTGTAGTCGATTGTAATGCCCTTGCAGTTCACTCGTCTGAGAAGGAATAATGAGTACACGTGCAATGTTTTACTTTTGTTCTAGATGGTGAAGTGTGACCCGCGACGTGGAAAGTATATGGCGTGCTGCATGCTGTACCGCGGTGACGTCGTCCCCAAGGACGTCAATGCCGCCATCGCCACCATCAAGATGAAGCGCAGCATTCAGTTCGTCGACTGGTGTCCGACAGGCTTTAAAGTGGGCATCAACTACCAGCCACCCACCATCGTGCCGGGCGGCGACCTGGCCAAGGTTCAGCGGGCAGTCTGCATGTTGAGCAACACAACCGCCATCGCTGAGGCCTGGGCACGGCTTGACCTAAAGTTTGACCTCATGTACGCCAAGCGCGCCTTCGTGCACTGGTACGTGGGCGAGGGAATGGAAGAGGGCGAGTTCTCAGAGGCGCGTGAGGACTTGGCCGCCTTGGAGAAGGACTACGAAGAGGTCGGACTCGACTCCACTGAACAAGAGGAGGAAGAGGGCGAGGACTATTAAACCATCCCTCAAAGCACTTTTGTAACGCTATTGGTGTTTTATAATTTAAACATACCTTTATATCACACTAGGCTTTTATGTATGTATATATATACGGATATGTATCTATGTGTAAATATATATATATATATGCATATATATTTCACTTTACCGAAATGAAAGAAGTAAATAAAATGACAAAGTTCCATTTGTCTCCATTTAAGTTGTTGTACATTAATTAAGAAGTGCTAGATCATTGTCCATATGACAATAATATACAAACGAGTAGCATGAAATCACAACACCACGATACTATATATATATATTATATTACTGACTATTGCATGCAAAACGGGTAAAATAATTAAGCACTGCATTTTTTCAACCTCCCAGCATATATTTCTCTAGTATCACTGGCAATATCTATTTGAAGGTAATTAAACTAATATTAATGGACGATAATTTACTACATATTCCCTTATGTTCATTAATAAAACTTATCATTTGCATCCCATAATAATGATTTAGCCACGAGAAAATAGTGTGAGGTACTGCAATTAATGCCAACCAGTGGTCCACAACTGGTTTATCAAAGGCTGTGGGAAAGTGCATATAAAAGACCTTGCTGCTTATCAGAAAGAGTAGCCTATGTGGCGCCAATAGGTTTCCTCCAAAGAAATATGTCAGGTGCCCATATGTTAGATGTCCAATAGCCAATGATATGGGTCGTTCTCAGAAGCTGTGTACCACTTGAGGTAGTCTACTAGAAATGCATATTTCAAAGAAACCCTTTATTGGAGTGTCAATATTTAGATTTCATCAGTTAGCAAAATAATGTGGGAGATAGTTTAGATCAAAAGTAAATGTTAATATTGTGTATTATGTATCTTATTGGGATTGATGTAGCTAAATACATAGAAAATTACATCACTAATTTGTGACATTGTCAACAGCATTGAAAATAAAGTGTCACAAACTTAATGAAAACCTCTGAACAACAGCTCATTTCACTTCAAATGGTCATATACAATGTCTTCATTAAGTTGTAGACATTTATTTCTAAAAAAAAAATTAAATTATGAAATACCCCCCCCCCGCCCCCCTTCCCCCCCCCTCCCCCCCCCTCCCCACACCCCCCCCCCCCCTTTTCTGGAGTCATTAACATCGTAACATTTCGTTTCCACTTGCAAATACTATGAAACTCTGTATCAAACACTGAATACAGATACAGTACAGGAATTATTTTCACCATTTGACACTATGCATGGACCCAGTTATGGTATAGTAAAAGATAAATCCTGAAATTGCCCCTAAACATTGAAATTTTAGCCGAACATTTGTGTAAAATTGTTTGTTTCCACTTTGTTACTCTGCTAATCCGTTACTCTGCTAATATTTTCTTGCTTTTCTCTTTAATATTCACAAATAAGACAAAACCATAGCAATGAGGTTTCAAATTATTATTACTACTGTTTATAAAGCAAGTGGCATGTGAAATGTCCTAAAAATGTAAAGTTTTGTGTGGAAAATATTTGATTTTGGAGTCAGATTGGTTTCCATGCTATACTGCTATTTATTGGGTGTGAGCATCATTTGACCTACTTAAAAATGCCAGAATATGTTTATTTTCAATTATTCAGATGCAAAAGGACATACACATTGAGGAAACTTGCTTTTAGGACTTTGGCAGCATTTTGATTTTCTGGTACTGATGTCACACTATTGGTACACAACTTCTGAGAATGACCCATATATATATATTATATTATATTTCAACCTCCCAGCATATATTTCTCTAGTATCACTGGCAATATCTATTTGAAGGTAATTAAACTAATATTAATGGACGATAATTTACTACATATTCCCTTATGTTCATTAATAAAACTTATCATTTGCATCCCATAATAATGATTTAGCCACGAGAAAATAGTGTGAGGTACTGCAATTAATGCCAACCAGTGGTCCACAACTGGTTTATCAAAGGCTGTGGGAAAGTGCATATAAAAGACCTTGCTGCTTATCAGAAAGAGTAGCCTATGTGGTGCCAATAGGTTTCCTTCAAAGAAATATGTCAGGTGCCCATATGTTAGATGTCCAATAGCCAATGATATGAAAATCAATGTGCTCTAGAGGTGTCGTTAAATAAATAAAAAGGTTTTACTTTACTGCAACTAATGCACTTACCTATTGTCAAAACGGTTGCTTATTTTTAAAGGGAGAAACAAATGAAGTGAGTGTCTCTCTCTGAGTGAATGACTGATCTCACCCCAGCAGAATACACATAACCGCGCTCACACCGACACGTACACCCCCCATCCCTCTACGTGCCGTCTGTATTGCTCACTACCTGCTAACGCACATTAACATTTCTTATTTAAATGGAATCATTTCTTTTTCAAATATAAATACGTAAATCACAGAAATTAAGAATTTGATAGCAGGGCCCATCCATTAAATTCCCTTAGTGTTAGAGGTCCATGAACATAACTAGTATCTTATTCGAATAAGAACATGTATAGATTGCACTGGCAGTGGTATATATATAGAAGAGTTGGTAATTATTAGGGTCAAATAATACAGAAATTATATACAGACCTGCAACTGTTAGGCCTATATATATATATATGTGAGTAAAAGTATGACTTTTCTATTACCGGTATTTGTTTAATAGTTTTTTTGGTTATGCGCTATGGTAACCTAATGCTAAATAATTATATCTTATGGAGCTTTGGTTATTATGCGATTTTGGGTATTGGGATAACATGAGCAGTTTGACTATGACTGATATGGGGGGTTTGGGGGGATACTTCGACAATACGTCATGGATGAGCCGGGTCAGTCAAAAAGTGATACTGTCCCCGATCTTCAAGAAAGGCGACCGACATCAGGCTAAAAATTACCGACCCGTTAGTTTAACCTCGGTCATATGTAAAAAACTGGAGTCTATAATACATGATAAGATCATGCACCATCTCGTCCAGAACGAACTATTGACAAAGTTCCAGCATGGTTTTGTCAAGGGGAGATCTTGTGTAACCCAGATACTGGCAGTTCTAGAGAGATGGACAGAAGCACTGGACAATGACAGCAACGTAGATTCAGTGTACTTAGATTTTGCCAAAGCATTTGACAGTGTGCCCCACAAACGCCTACTCATGAAGATGAAGAGCTTCGGTATTACTGGAAAACTATGGACCTGGATCGAGGATTTCCTTCATGCAAGAATACAGCACGTAGTTATCAATGGTGTGAAATCCTTGGCAGCGTTAGTGTTGAGTGGTATTCCGCAAGGAAGTGTTCTGGGACCCCTACTGTTCATATGTTTCATTAACGACATGCCCGAGGTCATCCATGCATTTATCCAGATGTTTGCGGATGATACAAAGCTGTATATGGAGGTTAACAGCCCTGAAGATCAACAGGTGCTACAAAAAGACCTAACTGCACTTGAAGACTGGGCCAACCTGTGGCAACTACGTTTCAATGCACAGAAGTGCAAGGTCATGCACCTGGGAAACAGAAATGAAAATCTCAGTTACTACATGCACCAAGATGGAGAAGAAGTCCAGCTCCAAGTGACAGAACTAGAGAAAGATCTTGGCATATACATGGACCCCGGACTCACCTTCTCATATCACAGTGAACAAAAGGTGAACAAAGCGAACAAGCTTCTAGGCATGATACGCCGCTCATACACATATCTAGACAATGACACGGTGAAGACACTGTACACATCACTGATCCGGCCGCACCTTGAGTATGGCAACACGGCTTGGACACCGAAGTTCAAGAAGGACATGTCAATGATCAAGAGTGTACAGAGACGTGCTACAAAGTTATCACCAACCATAAGAGAACTACCATACGAAGAACGTCTCAGGATTCTCAACCTACCCAGCTTATACTACCGAAGGGCCAGGGGAGACATAATAGAAGCATTCAAACACGTCACTGGAAGATATGCGGTTGATGCTAGATACCTGAAGGTGGCCAACTGTAAAACTAGAGTTCATCGATACAAGCTGAAGAAGGAAAGAGCAATAAAACCTGTCAGACAGCTATTCTTCAGTAACAGGATAGTAAATGCCTGGAACGCACTGCCTGAACATGTCATAGAAGCACCTTCCGTCAACGCCTTCAAAGGCAGACTGGATAAGCATTGGAGGGGGCTGCAATATTGCACACATCCGGTACTCGATGCATTTAATCCTAGTAAATCAAATTTTGACATGCATCGACCTGATACAGGCTATAAGCCTAACAAAATCAGAAGTGGATGAGTATGAGTATGAGTATGAGTAAGACAAAACAAGGTAACAAAATTTGAATAACAAAAAAAAAGTAGTCTGCTTAGACTGGTGACGTGATGTGAGCTGCTTGCCATTTGTTCAAGTTTGTCGAAAAAGAATTTTTATTACATACTATTTATTCACTGTTGCATGATGAGTTGAGAATTGCGACTTAATATGTGGTTCAAATACATATAAGACCTACTTCTAAACAGAAGATCTGCATAGCAGTGGCGTTAATATCAATATTACTGTTAGTTTGCCAGTAGGTAGCGCCACCATAGACTAGCTCTGGGAGAATTGCATACTGTGATCCAATAGGTGGCAGCACCGAGAAGCGCACTCAAAATTACATTTTTATAAAGCTGCTCATTACCTCTACTACTAGTAGTTTAGCAAATGGGGCAGTGGGCAAAAAAATATATAGAAAGCTGGAAATTGTCCCCACAATATTAGGATCCCCATTGAAGACCATTGGGCTGCGAGTCTATGCAAAAGGCTGGTTATTTGAAGTTATAGGTCTAGCAACGCTTAGTCTCACATCAACGGGTGTCGATTTGTGACAGTGAACCCTTCTGCAGTTCTGTCGGTTTGTTTTGTGTTCCCGTTCTGGTAGATGTCACTGGTTATGCGGGGGAGCTTTCAATTGTGATTATAATAATAATAATAAATATCCTTATTCTACAGCTCCCTAGATGGGCATATGCATGTGGCTCACTTTTCATCTATTCAATTAAATATCATTTTAAGACAAGGCGTTGTTACCTATACATTTAATTCCATCTTTATTGAAAATGTTAACATTTGATAAAATTTTGACAGACATAAATTTTCATGTTAAACCCCGAAACCAATTGCATTTGCAATTAAATGCACCAATGTCAACTTACATGTTTTCACCAAGGTTATTTTGATAAATAGTTTGACCAGGTTCACAATTAGACAACCCAATCATTAAATAAAAGAAATAAAGGTTGGATTGAACTCCCACCATTGTACAGATTTTTCACAATGACATTTTATGGACCCCAAATATCGCGTAATAATAGGTTCACTGCAAGTCCGCATTCATAGGTGGATGCACTAAACATGCATGTATGTATATAATTTATGCACGTATTCATGGGTGCATGTGTATGTATGTATTATGTACGTATGCATGTATTATGTATCTATGCATGCATACATGTATATAATTGACCGTCCGAGTGGGTCTGGAGACGATAACGACCAGGCACAGCTGGCATATAACTTATAAGACAGTGTCAAAGCCTACGACTAGTGGCTCCGGTGTGGCCAAATCTGGAACTACATTTTGCATGCAGTAGAGCCTAGATGAATGGTATATAATAGAGCAAACTGAAGCAAGTTAGTGTCCTTGTTTATATTCCCATACTAGATTTTAGAGCACACATATATGTACGTATGCATGTATATATGTGTGTATGCATGTATGTGAGTATGTATGCATGTATGTATATAATTATGTATGTATATCATATGTTCAAAAATCGTGTGTGATGACCTACTTTCGAGGACTACTTTCTTAATGTACATATATATACACCGCTGTGTATAACTTACAGCGTCATCAAAGGCCAGTTGCTCTCATACCATGTCTATGTGGCGTGGAAGGTTAAAAATCCCTTGGGCCGGTAAAAGTGTAGGCTCGGGCTTTCTATCGACAAACTGTCTAATGGTGAAAACAAGTCTATTCAGACTTATCCATGATAGGCAGTATAAATCTTCAAGAAATAATAAGTGTTGGGGTTTAAGTTCTGGGAAGTAGCATGATTGGTGGAGTCATTCATCACAACATAAGAACGCCACAGAAATGACATACTATACGCTGGTTTTATTGGTTGTAGCCTTATGCCGATCATTTCTTATCACAATCACGGCGGTTTGGCTATAGTTAAAGCATATTGAATCGTTGAGGTGAGATATGGTTGGAGATGGAGCGGCAGGATCCTGACAAAATAAGTGTCCAAATAGAAGGTTAGTATCTGCTTCTATACCTAGGGTATTAAATGCTGCCACTGTGGCAGCATTAAGGGCGGTTGATGTATGGAACTCCCAACATCTCCCGACCAGCCACTGCAGGGACAAATAGTTTTGCGTCTGTCTGGACATGTTCTTGCCGGTGTGAAACCTTTATTTGCTCCCCGAGAGAGTGCCGCTGGTAACTTGCAAAAGCCAGCAGTGCTTCAACACTTTTGCAGGCAGCTTTCATGAAATGTACCATCAAGAGAAACCTGAAGCTGAGAGACATTAAGACCGACTCATGGACATCACTCTCACAGCAGAGAGCTAAATGGAGAGCAGCAGTCAAGTAATGAAAGCAGTTTTTGTCGCATCGCGACTGACAGCATGATGATGATGATGATGACCTAGGGGGTGTCGTGGGTTGGCTTTTAACACACATTAACTCACCTATATACAATGCTGGTGAAGAGATACTGTCAGAAAAACTATGTTCTCTCTACTTTGCCCACATTAGTGTGTCACAACTTTTGTACTCTTTATGATATTTTCAGCAAAACCTCCCATATGTGACTTGTGTGACATAATTTGTTTACAAACTGACACAACTTGTTAATAAATAATACGGACAATAAGCATTATTAATTTGAATGTAAATTAAGCTGTAGTGAGTGTTCAATAGGTTCATAATGTACAACCCTGGTCACCATTATTCCGTTATGGTTGTTACCATGACCCATATAAATAAAGCTCTGTGGAATGTGGGTTTTTTTTCCGGGTGTTACATCCTAGCCACATTTTAGGATAATTATTATATAGTTTTTTATGCATACCAAAAAAACTAAGAAGAATTATAAATAAAATTGTATATACTGATGAAATATACTAAGTGACATAGACGTCTTACATGCCATTAGATTTTTTTTAAAGTAATAACTTAGTTCTTTTTAATTAAAAAACAACAACACAGGTACCATTAAGGAAGGTCTCATTTCTAAGAATTGCTCCGAGGACTTCCATGTTTAAAGGAAACACAGTTATAGCCGAATACTCCGATGGAAGCATCAACAAACATTTTAACCAGAACATTTCCTATATTTAATCTTACATACCCAACTTGTATACTGGTGCAGGCACTAAGCATTTATTGCTGCATAAGAGGAATACTGAGCCAATTTAATAGAACCTATCACTGCTGAAGCCGATGATTTCTATTATATCAATGTATATATACACCAACGTTAAACTTGCATGTTTTTATTTTAAATATTCCCAGTGTCAATCCTTTAAAGTTGCATGGTCTGATGGCGTTTGAATTTTTTTAATTTTTTTTAGATAAATATATCAAATTGATCGTTATAACCTACTAATCATTAGTCCAGAGTAATTTTGATGAAAAGTGCCTAGTTTTGAAGCAATTTGAGCTGGAAGAACCCAAAATACTTTTGACAAGCTTTCCAAAAGTCTTCTAGCTATGACACATATTGACGTCTCGCGATGTCCACGTGATGTGGGATGACCTAATTCAAATGTAGCATGGTCTCCTAGTATTTTCACTGATGGCACCATTGCACATAATTTGTTTCTTGGCATGTGATGTGATGTGGGCTGTCCTAATGATCATCAAATGTATTGTTCCCAGATAATAATATACATAATTATTACATCACTCTTATTTAGATCTGTAACAATTATTTAATACAAAATTCCATGCAACTTTATATCAAACCAGGCTATGGTGCCAGCAATACTACCACTGGACATCCTGAAACCTGACTAGGTACTTGGAATGAGGGTCAATGCTACTGAGGCCACGAGATTGATCTAGTTGATTAATGGCTTCCTTGTGTGATGGGTTTCTCAAAGTAGGATGAGGTAGTAAATTCACTGATTATTCTATATATGTTGTCCCAAATCACTTGTTAAGGCACCAATATCTAAGATGGATATATATAATCAAATTAAAATACATATTTTGGTTTTGAAAAATAAATATTTCATTGGACCATACAACTTTAATATGAATGCTACTTCAAATTAAATAAAGTAGATTACAACAGTCAACCTAATGTACGTATCTATTTCTTTTAATATAGGTGAAATGCAAAACAATTGAATGGTACTATAGCAAGGTAAGGAACTCAAGGAAGGAAGAGGTTAATATAATTGTTCAAGATGATGGCTACATACTGACTGACTTCAATCCAATGACTTTATCACATTCCATGTCGCATATATATGAATGAAATTCATGGGGATATTTAACCAAAAATAGGAATTCCCTGAAATTAAAAGAAAATAGCATCTCTGAATTTGTTTAACTGCTACATTCTATTATCCGATTATCAAATTATTGTAACTTGCTATATTTGGTCATCCTCTAACCAAATTATTGTATTTATTTGCGCTCTGGATCCTGGTGCTAAATAATTGTAATTTGTGTTACATTTTCAACTAATGACACCGGAAAATAGCATACAATATGTCTAGAATGAAATGTGGGAAAGTATAAAGTAAAGCGGATACAAATATTAGAACAATTTAAATAAGTGAAATATACATTGACATGTTATAGATGAATATTTGTCTATATACAGTGATATATACATTATATGGCAAAATGCAGTGTACACGACTGAAGTTAAACATGGCCGGAAGACCAGGGCCTCGATGCTGAAAAAGACTACATGCAGATGAATAACAATGTTTACAAAAAAAAACTAAAAATAATAATAACTGAAGTGATACAAGAATGAGAGAAACCTTCTCTTCATGATATCCTGCTTTAGTTAGCAACATTCAGAATAAGGGTTACAAAGCACAGCATGTATAACCATTGCATAGATATTGCTGAACCAGACGTTGAGCGCATTGATGCCGGGATGATGTTAAATGCATTGATTTGAGTCTTGTCCTTCTCCTTTCTCGGCGGTTTGGTTGTCTCTTCCCTTTGTGGTTTCTCCGAGCTGTGCTGAGACTTCGAAGCATCCCTTGGTGACGCGCCTTCACCCTCGGGCAGAGAAGTGGACGCTGCTTCCTGGTAGCTACTTGTAGTGACTGCAAGAAAGGGGCTAGTTGTCGCTGGTTCCACTTCATCGTACTTTGCGTGACCATGGCGTGTTGTTGCCTTTGGACTGGTCGATGGTAACATTTCACTTGTTGTGGTTGTCGAAAAGCCGCCTGTTGATGTTGCCTCACTCGTAGCATTCTTAGTGAAATCCAGGTGAAATGTTTTGGGGCTAACTGATGAAGTTGTGCCATTCAGGTCAGCTGGTGTTCTTCGCCCTAATGTGGATGGTAAACTGCCTGATTCCGGACCTTCAGTGGTAGATGTTGCCTCACTCGTAGCATTCTTAGTGAAATCCAGGTGAAATGTTTTAGGGCTAACTGATAAAGTTGTGCCATTCAGGTCAGCTGGTGTGCTTCGCCCTAATGTGGATGGTGAACTGCCTGATTCCGGACCTTCAGTGGTAGATGTTGCCTCACTCGTAGCATTCTTAGTGAAATCCAGGTGAAATGTTTTGGGGCTAACTGATAAAGTTGTGCCATTCAGGTCAGCTGGTGTTCTTAGCCCTAATGTGGATGGTGAACTGCCTGATTCCGGACCTTTAGTGGTAGATGTAATTGAAAGTGGAATTGTCAAGCTGAAACTACCTGATGCTATGCTCTGTGTTGTATTGATGAATGTTTTATAAACGGAAGGTGAGAGTGTCGCTTTCACTTTGTCAGCAGCTGCTTGTGTTGATGTTGTTGGCATATCAAGGCACGAATCAGTATTGTGATCCTGATCCTGCGAGCCGTACTCCACTCTCATAAGAGCGTCAATGGGGCCATTGGTGCAGTCTGCAGCATGTGACTGCATGAGGTAGTTTGGCAGCACGCCGAAAGGATCCTTCCAACGAACCCAGCAGTGGAGCTGGGTGGGGTCATCAGACCGCTCGGTCACGACATACTTCTCAAAGCGCGTGTGTGACTGGTACAAACATCGGTAGAACACCCTCGACACTGCCCGGCCACACCCGGATCTCCAAGTCAGTGATATGGCGTGCCCCGACTGGCAGCTCCTCATTGTTCCCGAACAGGAAGCGCTCAGCCGGAAGCTGATGGCTGTCGGGAGGTTACACAGTACCGACGGCCTCCTTATAGATCTGCCAGCAACGGGCGCTCTGATAAGGACCTTGTCGAATTGGTTGTGGAACCGCGGTCCTGTTTGCGGAGGACCATTTCTGAAGTTGTTGTTCCTACAAAGGTCTCCCCGTACAATGTTGTCTCTAAATGGCCAGCGTTTGCTCATGCTGAGGCGATAGGTCAGGATGCTTGGACCGCTCGCCATTGCATCAAGGCAGGCGTAGCGGGGTTTGCAGCCATTGTTCAGAACCTTCACAATAGGCTTACGTCCGCTGGTTGAGGAGGAGTAAATGTTGAGGCACTGGAATGAGCCCTGCTTCTCAATACTCACTGTCTTTTTGCTAATGCTTAAGACGCGACTTCCCATAAAGCTTTGCTCTATCCAGTCCCCACGTGACGAAGCATCAAAGTCACACCGCTCTTTGTTGACTAAGCAGGAGGTGTAGTTTCTGCAGGTTGCCTGGCAGTTAATGATATTTGAGGGATCGCATGTTTCTGGTGCAAGACAGTTATGATGATTGTCTAAACACAACTTATCGTACAATGTTTTCTTGAGCAATATGTGTGATTTCTTTCTGGTTTCCGGTATAACCTCTGCAGTTTCAATGACAACATCTTCCATTAGGTGGATGTTCATTGTGTTATTGTCCTGTGAATATCTGAGCATCATCATCTTTGGCCATGCCTTGTCATCGACTGCTACAACATGAGTGTATCCTCCAATCTCTCGTTGCCCCAAGCAAAATAGCGTTGCGTTTGTTGGAAGTTCAACATCACCTTTGCATAGTGGCAACCCAAAGGTGAGGACCATGCCTTCTCCCAGCACACACTCACTCTCGAACCTCGGTTTAGGCACAGGGTTGATGTATTCGCAATACGAAGAACCCCAAGAGTTCATCACCTGCATATCCCAACCGCCTATATCAGGGCACGGTATGTAGCCCAGATTCAAATGTCTCCAAACAAGAGGCCAGGGGTTAGCAACCAGCTGGTCCTTTTCGCAAAGAGACATTGCTGGCTCGGCTCTGGAAGTTGACTCAAAGAGCTGCACGACATTGGTGCTCCACTTGTCGAACCTGACACACTTGTACGTGGTGGGGCCGTGGTCTCCGAGCTCACGGAGGATGAAGGTGTCGCCGTCACCCAAGGCGGTGTGACATTGGTGAATGTACTGGTGGGGCTCCGGCTTATCTACTGACACATTCATTGTGTCCCGGGTAAAGGCGTACTCGCGGACAGCGACGTTGCCCCACTGTTTGACGTGTGATGACCAGCCATGGATGATGGGAACGCTGAGGTAGCGCGGCAGGGTGCAAGGGGCCTGTGAAGGTAATGCTGGGACTGCAAGCAGTGCCAGCGCCAGCACCAGCACCAGCACCGCGCACAACTGGCGTCTCACCCACCGTCCGGGGGGACCGCACGGCATGCTGGGAGTGTCAGCCAGCGTCCCGCAGGGGAATCACTGGAAGCAGAAGGTGAAGGACATGTCAAGGACGTGGGCAATGCAGGTTCAACTTTAACAATCTGCAGAGAAATGGCCAGGCGTTCTGCATCACTGCACTCGTGGTGACTTTATAGTGCTGCCCCATTTGGAAATCAGGCCACCGCCACCATGACTCAATATCCCACTCAGTCACATTATCCTGACACTGAGCTAACCAGTCCTTGCCCTATCCTATTAATGCCGAGTGCCAAGTATCAATTTATAAGTCATTGGTTTGACTCGACTGGGAACTGAACTCCCGACCTTCCCCACGCGAGGTCCGCGGTCTACCGATTCGGCCCCCCGCCCGTCCCTCTGAGTTTGAATGGCGTCAAATTGCAACATTTAGAGCGATATTTAAAGTAATGCGAGCCATTTATGCAACCCTAAAAAAAAACTAAAAAAACTAAAACTTGCATGCACTATAAAGAAATGCACTTGATTTATCATCGTCGACCAGCGCCATTAAAAAGAAGCGCCGTTCAAATGAATCCTGCTTCGTGCAGACCTTTGTGAAGTTGAAAGGGGCGTGAACTATTTGCAACACTCAATCAAAGACCCTATAATACTAAGACGGCTCACTCCCTATCTCTCCCATGGTAATGTAAATTTCGCATTGCCACCTTGTGGTGGGTTTGATCAGCCCAGCTGCTGGTTGGTGTTTCACATGTAAACACATACAATTATATTATACATGAGATAGGTAAGTATGAATACACATCAATATGAAATTGCTATGAACAAATACACATCATCATCAGCATCATCATAATCATCGCCATAATCACACATCTTTCACATTCATATATACATTTATACATATAATATAACAACTGTTTAACCAAGAGAACAGCCAGCGCACCAAGTGGTGGGTTTGATCATTTTGATTACACAGTACAGGCTGAGTGAGCCGTCTTAGTATTATAAGGTCTTTGACTCAATGTGCTGTGGTTGTGTACGGACGCTGACTGCAGACCAGGGAAGGCCCGCCGACCCCGGCATGTGACTGACACTAAAAGTGACAGCATGTGACTGACACTAGTGATGGAGTCCTGCTCCTCTAGCAGTATTCACGGTCAAAATAATTGAAGGGTAACAAATGGACCGCCGGGAATAAATTGGTTAAATACCGGTTTTTGATTTCAATATAAGCCGCTAGGTTGCATTCAATCACTTCCCGTTTAAACTCTACTATAAAAATGGATAAATGAGCTAAAATAATTTCGCTTAATTGTTGTTCAATGTGAGGTGTCACATGCATGGTGTTTTACTGTAGGCCTAATAAAGTTTCTATTATCAATGATAATTCAAAATCAGACACAGATAATCTTTTTGTGGGCTAATAAATTTATTAATCAGGCTTAATAAATTTCACAACAGCCTTTTTTACTACACCTTTGTGAACATTATATATTATCAGCCTTTTCTCAATAGTACAATTGAGATTATTAGCTTTAATTATTCTATTGCATCAGGTAGCACAACCTAAGTCATTTATCTAATATAATATTCTTTACATATGTGCAGGTCAGTTCAGAATTACTTTTTCGTACTTCAATTACTTATATGCAGGTCGGTCGTATCAGTGATTGTACTATCATTTTACTATATGATATAGCTCTGAGCAACTTCTAATACTTTCTGTAATAACAATTTGGAACAGACGACATGACGACACAACTACAGCAGATCACGGTCACACAAACAGCTCACATCTGGCACACACAACCACTTTTTTGCACTTTCACGTCACACAGCAGCTTTCATTACATTTCACACTGGGATCATCATCTCTCAGCCAAATTTGGAACAAGAGAGATGATTATTCCTACCTGACAGTATGTTTATTGACATAGCTAAACACACTATCGGATTTCCAATTCCCCAGTGTCTTTATGCACTCTATTGGCATCCCAATTCGTGCATACTCTTGCGCTCCCCCTCACCGTAGACTATGACACGTCACCAATGGCCAACCGGGATGTCCACAAGCCTTCAATGCAGCTTGCATACACTCTTTAAACACTGTGGCAGTCAGCGGCTCTCCATTGTTCAACATGAAAGCTGGGTTGCCCTCATGTACTGGAGTCAGTCGGTTGTACTCGGACCACGCACGCACTGGGCAGAAGTCGCGACTTGATACTTTTGGTAGCTCAATGCTGTACGCATCCTCTGGTCTGTGTGTTGTTTTAGTGCTCCTAACCGTTATCGTTAGGTGTGATTCGTGTGCCTGGATGTCCCTTCTGAGCAGCATGTGACCGCCATCTCCAGATACCTCGGAATAGAATAAATTAGACTGTCTTAATAAACATAAATAACCTATTAATAAAGCGACAATCAACACAAGTCCTTCATCTTTCAATCTTTTAAATTTTAAAATCATCATTTTAATATGCTTAACTTTCAGGGGAAATGCTCTATTCACAGTGTTATTTTTTAATTTACATATTCCAGCTTTAATTAATGTCATAGCATAACAGTCAAATGATTCAGTACTTCCATTCATCAATCTTATCCAAGTTCTAGCCCCACTAATATAATTTTTTACAGCACCTTCAGTTTTCAATTTATCATTTAAATATAAAGCATATAACATTACCGTTTTCTTTTTGGGTTTCTTAGGACTGTCTCCAATATTATTACAAAACATTAGATACTCCCTAAATTGTACCCTTTTATTCCTCCAAGTCCCTTCTGCTAGTCCTGCCGAGAAGTACACACTTAACCTATGTACTAATGCCCGCCTCTTCTCTGCAAGTTGATAAAGGCAAAAAGAAAAATTATCAGCATGCAGAGTGCCACTACAACGACATGTCCAAGACCTGCTCGTCATAAGAAACATTTATTTTAGTCAATAACTTGGCCTGACACAACTCATCAGCAACTACTTTAAATTTTTTATCAAAAAACAACCTACTTAGGGCATCCGCCAGTACCAGATCCTTCCCAGGCTTATGGACAACCTGTACCACACAAGTATAAGTGGCTGCGAACCTCCAAATCTCGCGAGCACAGGCGCACAAGACCGGATCTTTTCCGGCACCGGTAGATAGGACCTTTTGGGAAGCAGCATTATCGGTATTAATGATAATTTGATAATTATGTGGGTCAGGAGGAGACAAATTTTTAAGGGCCACTACTAAATTTATGGCCTCTAATTGGGCAATGTGAAAACCATTTCCTAAAAATTTTGCAGGATATAATTCAGAATAATAATGCGTTGGACTGAATGCACCTCCACCAAGCAATGAAGCATCACATTCAATGATCCATTTTTTGCTAGGCAAGTGATGTAACAAAACTAACTTATTATGACCTTCTGAAAAACGCAAAAACCAAGCTACATCCCGTACCAAATTAACTGTGACGCTTACCTTCCCCGTAAAAGGCGTATCCCTAAGAAAATCCAAAATTCTATTCATAAAAACACGTGAGTGCATTACACATTTAGAAATAAATTGTAACCGCCCTACTAACGTCTGCACATTTTTATGTGTAACCTGCCTACCCACAACCCACTTCTCACATTCTAATAGGATTTCCAGTAATTTCTCATTAGGGATACGAACAAACAAACGTTTTGAATCTATGTCATAACCTAACCATATCAACCGTTGAGTAGGGGGAACACATTTTTTAAACGACAATTGAAGGCCCAAACATGCAGTCAATTTAAGGGCATAATTATATGCCTCCTGAGCCTTAGAAAAAGAATTTTCTACTCCCACAAAATCGTCCAAAAAACATAAGGTAAAGAATCCCATTTTATCCATTAACTACACGACTGCAGCCGTCGTCCGGGCACAAGCCATGCTCGATGTCCGACACCCAAACGGTGGAGCAATGTCAAAAAAATATTTATTATTCACTTTAATCCCAAACAAAGGCACACTCAAGGGGCAGGTTCTTAATTGCCTGTACGCCCTAGCTAAATCTATGGACCACATGAAGGACGTGCTACCCAATTTTGTGATTTGCTTAGCCAATGACATTATAGTAGGGAGATTATATTTATACGGCTTCCCCTGATAAAAACCCTTATTAATCCCAGAATTCACGCTACGCCCCTTCTTCGGGTAACTAAGATCCACTATTATCCTACGTTCATCAGTATTTTTCTTGGGGCGGCTCATAATTGGGCTAATTTGTGCCCACGGACAAAATGGAGGATCATCAAATGGGCCCAGCAACGCTTCATGTTTCAATTCAGTTCTCACATAATTATCAATCCAAAACAAATCCTCCTTAGATCGAGCATGGTTTATCAATGTAGGATTAGGGATAAAAGAACCAGTAAAAGTTGCCGGCCAACCATATTCCAAGAACGAAACTAGGTCAGTATCCCCATAACCCCTCAATAGAGCCTTCCAATTAGCAATAATTAACCCAGATGGGACAGGTACCCGTGCAGACAAATAATTGGGAAGGCCAGTAGATCTAACTTTTCTATAAATACTAAGATAGCTCTCATCGATATTACATTTACTATCAATTGTAGGCCATTCTTGTAAAATATAATTTCGACACTCAAACGGAGATTTATCACAAACAATTTTAATCTCGTCCGTATAACCGTGTGTATCAAGTAATTCATTAAAAACGTTAACCTCAACATCATTCACATCTTCACTATCAACCTCAGTGCCTAACGGGGCCACAACTGGAACAACCACATCAATAACGGGAAAATCTTTAACCATTTCAGGTAACGTCTTATCAGGGATGAATCTACCAATTTGTCGTCCCGTATTAGTAACTAGACAGTTGGGTGAGGTCAACTTGGAACTCCTGGCAAGCACAATCTCACCATGGTCAGTGTCATTAACACAAAGTGGAACCATATCGTCCGAGAAACTAATAGAACTACCCTCCTCCTCAATTGCCACACCACTAGAATTCACAGGATTAACAAGAACATTTAACAAAGGTAGTGGTACAGGAAGAACAGATTGAGTAGGAGTGTAAGAGGAAACACTAATTAAGGCAGGTGTAGGTCTCATCGAGCGGTACAAGCCATCATCACATACTGAGTCACAGTCCATACAGCTAATATTCGAATCTGCCGATTGGCATGTACCGAATCTGTCCATATGTATCAGTCCATGATTCAGTGTATCAGACACAGGCAGCTCTAGTCCCAGTGAGAGGGACGAAGCCATATTTGTGTTGTTGTCACCATGACAACCGCGTCGATCGAACCCAGTCGGCGCCGAAATCAACGTTAACGGTTTGGGGTGCGGCGATGCATTTACATGGCATGAATCGATAGCTCTCACAGTCAAATTTCTGTTATGATTACTAACTAACGTACGGGTAACACTGTTAAACCATTTATACTGTGATCCGTTCACTAATTCTGAACATCTATGCCTCCTTTTATAGGATCTACCAATAAACTTTCCAAAACTATTAGTGGCACCAGCCAACGGACACTTTCGGTATCTGAAATGCTTACTCAACCACCTAGATGGCGTATGCCGTCCGGTCGGTAACATCAACAAAAACCTGTTATCTTTATTTGCTGGGGGACATATAAGGCCCCCCTGTGGGGATCCAGAATTAGTAATATACAAATTGCGGGAACAACCATTATGTTCTACATTAGAGCAAACCGGGGAACTCGATCTGTGAGAAGAAATCGACATGTCAGGAGACTGACATGCCATTAATAAATCAACCGCACCGACCTTAACTTGACCAGCGCCGACTGGGCAACTTGAAGAACACTTGATTGTGGCGCCATCTGTAGAGGTGCAACACCGCTCTCGAAACGTAGTCGTACACACTGTCTTCTCTGTATGAGCAGCCCCAGGCCGACTGCCAGCTAAAAAATCTTTGTACGACTCGACGAATCCTCCGTGACAACCTCTTTCGCATGCTGTTTGGTCTTACACTCCACTTCTTTATGAGAGTGCTTCTTCCGCAGCTTAAAGGCACAATAAGAACATATGTGTATAAACTTATTGACACCCTCACCATGATCACCTGTGTAACCGCATGACCCACCCCTGTTCCATATAATACATGGTCGAGCATCGACACCTTTTTTATATTCAGTTATATTCGACCATGATGCCACTTGTGAAGGTTGATCTATGCGCTTTCCAAGTCCACATACATCTCTCCTAATCTCGATTATCTTCCCTTGGTCTTCCCAACCTCCAGGCAATCTCTTGTCTGCAATCATATTGAAGATTTTTTCACTATATGTCAAACAGGTAATCCATGAATAATTCTGTGCCATCTCCAAAATAGTATCTACATGGTCATCTAAATGTTTTTCCCAGGAGTCCGGTACATCGCCCCGTTTGACCATTCTACGTATTGCTGCTAAATATTCGAACCATGTCGACTCCCCTTGATGCACCTTCCCTTTCTTTTCATGCCGTATTACATATTTGTGAGGTAACAGTTTAAATGTCTTAGTGCGTCTGACCTTCTTGCCAGCATACCGTATCAGATCCCTCATCACGGAATCATCACTGTCTGAATCTATATCAACATCCGAAGCAGCACGCTTACACCCACGACTATGACAATAAGAATGACACACTTTACCTTTCGCCGCACTTATAGTTGTCTCCCTCCGCCATGATCTGTCCGGACGAACCGCTGAGTTACTGGAAGTGCGAAGAACCGTTACAACAGACTGCTCCGTGACGTCATCATTTGAATCAAGCGGTTCGCCCGGCTGCCCAACGTAATGGCTTCCACTGGACCTTGACTGCTCTAAACACTTTAATCTCTCCAACAACGGCTCCTGCGCAGACCTCAACTTGCGATCCAATAATGTAGCTATATCCTCCAGAGATGGCACGCAACCAGCCTTAGATGTGGACGGAGACGGCTCCACAGGAGGATCCAAGTCAGCCCTCTGCATCTGTGTCATAACCACTCTCCGGCTGACTGCAGTGTCGGTTCGTACATCGTCCTCCGAACCGCCCGAACAATCCATTGATCTCAGTAACGCCTTGGAATATTGTCCAACCACACTCTTGACCTTATGCAATTTCGGCATTGTACGTGTCCTCCAAGTTCAACGTAAAAGTTTCACTGCAGTGTCCGCGCTCCGTCAATGGCAATGGCAAGGTAAGAACTGACTGTGCTTAGCATTCTCTACCAGAAGTAGACTCGGTCCATAGCAACGCATGCTACAAACGGTATCTATGGTAATCATCCTATCAAGCCCGTAGTCAGTAATTTTGAATTACGCATGTTAAGTATCTATTATCAATGATAATTCTGTGTCCTCGAATAATATGGGAAGTATATATGGGTAATGCCTCGGATACCTTAGGTGCTAAAATACCTCAAGGAGTTTGACGCCCCTGCCTTACAAAGTTGTAAACCACTGCCTTGTGGTACAAGTTCTGGTTCTTGATAGAATCAAAGGCTAAGGGAGCAAACCCTAACAGAAAACCATGTTATTGTGGCAGCATTAAGGGCGGTGATGAATGGAACTCCCAACATCTCCCGACCAGCCACTGCAGGGACAAATAGTTTGCGCCTGTCTTGACATCTTCTCGCCGGTGTGAGACCTCTATTTGCTCCCTGAGAGAGTGCCGCTAGTAACTTGCAAAAGCCAGCAGCACTTCAACACTTTGCAAGCAGCTTTTATGAAATGTACAACCACACAAAGCAGCGGTTAGGTAATGAAAGCTGTGTTTGTCGCATTGCGACTGACAGCATGATGATGATGACGATATACAAATAGGTATGCACAACTGACAGTGAAAGCATTATTCTATATGAAAGAAAAGTCTCGATTTGAAGGAAGTGTGTGCACTGCACCTTGCTGCAGGGAGGCGTCAACATTTTGACTAAAACATCTCAGTGTGGAGGTTTAATAGAAAATGTATGCTCCTTACTTTTCCACGAAGAAGTGTAATAAATGATGGAAGGCCTACATCAAATGCATTCGTGCAATGTCAGGAGCCTGTGTTACAATAACCCCTTAATGGGATGAGGTAAGGATTGCATAGTTAATTGCTACTGAAGCACAAAACCAACGACAGTCATTATTAAATGCCTCAAATGTGATGTATAAGGATTACGCGGGTATAAAGGCATGGAAGGGAATGTTCCCTATATTGTAACCCTTATATGTTGTGTACTACTTTATGGGTGACCATTTTCGCATTTGGGACAGGTGGCGCCACCACTCCCAACCCTACCAGTGTGCGAAATACTGTCACTCGTGCACTGGAATTTACATATATATACATATATATATATATATGTATATATAATAATAGGTACATATATATGCATGTATATACACATTTATATACACAAATATATATATATAAAATGCCCAAATCTATTCAATGCTATCATATTTTACAGAATTACATACTCAAAAAGTGATTTTTTATCAAATTAACCCCAAAATCGAACCGATATTAATGCCGCTGCTACATTGGTGGCGATATTAATATTGTCAAATCGACGAATGTAAACAAAACAAATCGTCGCCGCCGCCCACCGCCACCGCTGCCTTATCGGTGGCAATATATTAGGGCCAAATCTATTCAATGCTATCATATTTAACAGAATTACATACTCAATAAGTGACATTTGATTAAATTAACCCTAAAATCGAAGCGATATTAACACCGTGGCTACATCGACGGCGATAGTCATACTGTCGAATCTAAACAAAACAAATCGCCGCCGCCGTATCGGTGGCTATATATTAGGCCCAAATCTATTCACTGCTATCATATTTAACAGAATAAGATACTCAAGAAGTGAAATTTGGTCAAATTAACCACAAAATCGAAGCGATATTAACACCCCCGCCAAACTTTGGTTAAATGAAACCAATAATCGAACTGATATTAACGCCGCCGCCGCCAGATCGCCGGCGATATTGTGAACTAGCAGTGCTCGCCGGCAACAGGCTCAGAGGGTTTCCCCAAATCTATAGATAACGCACGGGTTAGCTAACCGTGCCATGCTTTGGCCACATACATTTCCTGTGACACATATACCAAACCGGCGTTAGCTAACCCGGCAGCCGCCCTTAACACCGGAGCCAATAAAAAGTTGTTCATACATTTGGCCCCTGGTGCTTCTACACAGGCAGGTTGTGTACCTGAGAGGGGTGTGGGTGATGCGGTGCATGGTGGGTAGATGGTGCAAGGTGGGTGTGGGTGAGGAGGGGGTCGGGAGTTAAGATCTACGTGTGTGAGGAAGAGGCGGTCGTGCGAGGCGGGGGGCGGGTGGAGTGTTGGCAAACGGCCCCGATGAAAAGAGAGATATTGGACATGAACAAAGAAACAAAGCCTGGCGTTCGACGGTGTGAGGTGCGCTGTAACCCGGGCCGAGCACGGAGGTGACCCGTGTAAGAGATGTAATCGGCGTGAGCAGCAGGTCCGAGGGGCTGCCGGAGCTCCCTTAGGCAAATATCCCCGGGTTGTGAAGCTGTTTGTTTGTTTGAATAAGCCTCTATAACTGCAAGGAGGAATGCTGAGGTGTTCGATTATTCACCGTCCCGCGGTGCTGCGACAGATGCACCTGGTTCACTGAAAATGGCGCGATGTATAGCCTATATACTATATGGGTATGTATATATATATAATATATATATATATATATGTGTGTGTTTGTGTGTGTACAGTAAAACCTCTCTATTTTTGACCGACCATGGGAAATTCTATAAATGGTCAATTTAGGGAGGTGGGAGGTTTAGGGAGGTTTTTTTAATCATTAGAATGGTATTGTACGGGCGATCGTTTGGGACCCAAATAAAGCTATCGATATAGGGGAGTGGTCGATCTGTGGAGGTGGTCGGTTAGCGAGGTTTTACTGTATATACATATATGTATATAATATATATACACACATATAATATTATATATATAACGGGCATTCTCCAGTACAGAATAAGACAGTCAGGAATAAAGTGGGATGAGTAGTTCGTCCCCCGTGCGACTGAGTATTTGGTGCATCCGTTAGGTCCGGGGCAGGCCGGTGGTGGCGCCACTGGTCACATGTGTCAGTCAAGCGGAGGAAGTATAGTATAATAATCAGTACAATATTAGAAGTAATTCCCTTCCGAGCCTTTATACTAGCATAATACGCTATGCATCATACACGCATACACACATACACGTATATATATATATATATATATGTATATTATGGATGTGTATATATATATATATATGTGGGATTTGAGACGCGCGGTCTAAATGCGACATAACAGGTGGCAAACGAGGCGTTTCGTGTTGGGCGCGGGCCGTCCATAGGGCGGCCTGCTTAAGTTGTAAATCCATAGAGGGATGGGTACCCGAGGGTGACGCTGGGGTTAGTTGTGGGGGTTACTGGCATGTAACGGTGCAGGCAATGCGCACATTGCATTGATGCGTATTATGTTGTTGTCGCTCCACGTTGTTCACGTCTCTGTTCTGAAATTCTGCAAATGCTGTTGCTAAAATGTTGCATAGCCCGATGGTTTTGAGTTTCTGTCACTTTCTGATATAAGTAGATTAGGTTGATGGTTATAATCTACCTTACTTAAGTTTGAAGCAACTTTTATTTTAAATGGCTAACTTAAACAATATTTGAAGTGCAAACGTACTAAATTAATTTAGGCAAGCATGCTAAATTTCTGACACCATAGGCTTCTACAGTAACAGGTTTTATTATATTAAATTGGCTCGGTATTCCATTTTGTGTGACGACAAAAGTGCACCAGTGTCTAAGTTACATATGTAGAATCAAATCTAGATCACTGTTTTGGTTTTGAAAAATTGATGTTTTCATCGGACAATGCAGCCTTAAATAACCTGGTAGCACAGTGGGAACCCAACAAGGGTCCATCAGCAGTTCAAGCGACCAGCTCTATGAACTTAGAAATGATTATACTCAAATTGGTTACTTAATAATTATCCTTAGAATCCGTATTGTTTATTCTTTAAAAAGAAGAACACACCCACAACAGATTCCGACCAATATGTTTTGAATGCTTCTAATTGCATCTACACACACGTGCCCAGGTCAACCAATCACCGACAAGCTCCACAAACCGTCATTATTTTATCTAAACACACGTGCCCAGGTCAACCAATCACTGAGCAGCTCCACAAACCATCATTATTGTATCTACACACACATGCCCACATCAACCAATCACCAACTAGCTCCACAAACTGTCATTATTGTATCTACACATGCGTGCCCCGGTCAAACAATCACTGACCCGCTCCACAAACCACGAGTATTGTATTTACTCACATGTGCCCCCATCAACCAATCACCAACCAGCTCCACAAACCGTCATTATTGTACCTACATGCACATGCCCAGGTCAACCAATCACCAACCAGCTCCACAAACCACCAGTATTGTATCTACTCACACGTGCCCATGTCAACCAATCACTAACCAGGTCCACAAACCATCATCCTTACATCTACACACACTATTGTATCTACACACATGTGCCCCCGTCAACCAATCACCAACCAGCTCCACAAACCGTCATTATTGTATCTACACACACATGTCCACATCAACCAATCACCAACCAGCTCCACAAACCACCAGTATTGCATCTACTCACACGTGCCCATGTCAACCAATCACTAACCAGGTCCACAAACCATCATCCTTACATCTACACACACGTGCCCATGTCAACCAATCACTAACCAGGTCCACAAACCATCATCCTTACATCTACACACACGTGCCCACGTCAACCAATCACTAACCAGGTCCACAAACCACCATTATTGCATCTACACACATGTGCCCATGTCAACCAATCACTAACCAGGTCCACAAACCATCATCCTTACATCTACACACACGTGCCCACATCGACCAATCACTAACCAGGTCCACAAACCATCATCCTTACGTCTACACACACATGCCCACGTCAACCAATCACCAACCAGCTCCACAAACCACCCTTATTGTATCTACACACACGTGCCCATGTCAACCAATCACTAACCAGGTCCACCAACCGTCATTATTGTATCTACACACAGGTGCCCAGGTCAACCAATCACTGACCAGCTCCACAAACCATCATCATTACATCTACGCACACAGGCCCATGTCAACAAATCACTGACCAGCTCCACAAACCATGTCAAACTGCTATGTAGTACCAACTACACACAACCTGCTCACTTTAGTCGGTAGTACCCAACGAATCTTGCACCTGTGACATTAGTGAGTAATATGTAGGAAGAGGGGATTCAGATGAGAGTCGGTGGAGGTTGGGGAGATGGGGGAGGGGAGGACTGTAGGAACAGATTCAGCAATAGCAGCAAGGAAGACCAAAGGAATTATAGAACTGTATAGAACTGCCTCCTGGGGGGGGGGGGGGGGCGGGAGGTTATGACAAAGCTATGCGCACGACAGTGACTAGCATGGTTGAGCATAGCGTGCGTGTACCAGGCTATTGAATGGGGACCGGGGAACCTGGATGTGCACTCTTTAGATCTCACATAGAAATTCTGAGGAACTTTCTTTTCCTTCTTTTTTTTCCAGTTATTTTTATTCCAGTTGAATAAATCTTTTTTTCTCTCGAATATCGCTGATCAGGTATTGGGTATAACACTGCCATTGTGTTTGTATTTACACGGATTGCATTTATATTTTCTTTGCTGGGGCTTTAGATGGTCATATCAGGATGGGGACAGATTTGCGATAGTGTGTACTTACTGTGACTTTATAGTGCTGCCCCACTGGAAGACCAGCCTGCTGGAATCATGACCCAATATCCCACATTATCCTGATACTGAGCTAACCAATCCTTGCCCTATCCTAATAATGCCAAGCCTCAGGCTAGGTAGCGACAAGTATCAATTTTGAATTTTGTAAGTAGCTGTGTTGACTCGGCCGGGGTTTGAATCCATGATTTCTCCCACAAGAGAAGCCATCCAGCGTTCTTACCGATGCAATTACTGTGTCCGGTTTGCATTTATAATATGGACTAAGTTAGAACATATATTATATATATGAATACATTTACTGTTATATGCCAGGGATCAGTCACCCTGACACTTTACATACAGAATACAATACCGTAAACTCCCGAGTGATTCCTAAAAGTGATACATTTGCATTTTTAACGCGTTTCCCACAGTCCGAAGTGCTATTTGCAAGCGCTCCGTTTTTAGGCGGGTAAAAGTTCATTTCACCACTATAACATAGGCCTATTAATGGTGGGATGTCTTTTGATTACTGGTTGTTAGGGGACTGAGCCCGGGTGGGACCACTTCCGGTTTCCGGTGTCAGTTCTGCTCATTGCCGAGGTATGCGCATGTGTGAGCACAGATTAGGAAAGATGGTTGGAAAGTTAGATGTACTTACTACCACCAATTCAGTGTTGTGTTTGTGTCCAGGGGAAAGCAAGTGGGACTTAGAGGTTATTAACCCATATATGTGAACCCTCAACCCCTCGATTCATACTACTAGTCATAGCCAGATGTTAACTTTAGGATTTCTACATTATATTGGCATAATGTATGCTGTTATCTCCAATAGCAGTAATATTAATCATCAACAAGTGAAAAACAAATGAAATCTGAAAATGGAATTCCTGATTAACAGGGTTTGAATTCAAAGTATTGTGTACTATGAGACGTTCTTAAACTCTTGATTAGCTATCGACTTCAACTACCAAGACGGACTCTCCCAGTGCAGGTAGTTTCCTGAATGTGTGATGGATATCACAATAAGGACCTACAGCCTGTTTGAAAGCGCAGTATCAAAAGAGCGGTTGCCAACGCAATGTTCCACAGCTCACAGCGCTAACAACGCACTATTTGGTGTTCAACACTTGTATAGCTTTTGCTTGTTTTGTGCACGGTTTGGCACATAGAGTGAGGCTGGGTCTGACAAAGTCAGATTCAAATACACGTCTGGTAATCCACAATGGCGATAAACAAATGAGGAAGAGACTCACTGTCTAGAGCTATACGTGAGGACACTTCTTATGTAGGAAATCTGCAAGGCTCTTTATATTCTTAAAATGACAAATTGTATGAGTTCTCTTGCATTGACGTCGCTCTTCTACTTACCTCAGGCCACTGTTGTAATGTTTGTTTGTTTGTTGTTGTTTTACGTCCTAGCAACATCTAATGTCATATCAGGATGGGTACCGACTTGTGACAGTGTGCACTCATGGCAACTTTATAGTGCTGTCCCACTGGCCAGGCCGCCAGCACCATGACCTGGTATCCCACTCAGTCACATTATCCTGACACTGAGCACACCAGTCCTTGCCCTGTCCTAATAATGCCGAGCGCATGGCTAGGAAGCGACAAGTATCAATTTTTTAAGTCATTGTTTTGACTAAACCAGGGTTCGAACCCACGACTGTTGTAATGTAGGTAGTACATTATGCGCTCCCTGTTTGTTTTTCTAAGCTTAACTAACCCTTTGACAATAAGGCTATTGGCACAAACCATAAATAGAGCAGACAATGAAATGAAGTTGGGGAAGTCCGTTGGGGCCCAAACGCTTGCAGAGATTTCTGTTAAACAAGTCGAAGGCTCCCGGCGACAGGCCCTGATGATGGCTTCTTGCCAGGGTACTGATGAGAAGGGCCAACCTGAGCCACCTCACGCTGGGAAGGAAAGCAGATCGCTACAGCCCAGGCCATCGGCCATCCCGTCTGACCACTGGATGGCCGAATGAGTTACAGCGTCCGTCTCCCGTGTTGGTAGATCGTGGGTTCGAACCCTGGTCGAGTCAAACCAATGACTTAAAAATTGATACTTGTTGCTTCCTAGCCTGGTGCTCAGCATTATTAGGATAGGGCAATGACTGGTTTGCTCAGTGTCAGGATAATGTGACTGAGTGGGATATTAGGTCATGGTGCTGGTGGCCTGGTCTTCCAGTGGGGAAGCACTATGAAGTCGCCAAGTTTAATTATGCAATCTTAATTATGTGCAGCAATATTTCACACAATTTTGGTTAGCTTACCATACATGAATAAAGAACAATGATTCCGAGTGAGCGAATCCACAACTGGCTTCATACCAAGGCAGGTTTTGCTTGGATGTATGCTAGGTTATCATTCACCATTACTCTGGGTAGAGGTGAATCTTTTACCTAGACATTCTAGGACAGGGCACGAATTCGTTGACGTAATCTGACTAAGTAGGATGATGGTTCATAGCGTCAATCATAAGGTATCCCAGTGGGCCAGCACTAGGAAGCTACTATGAATGCACACCGTCACAAGTCGGTGCTCGTCATGATATGGCCTCAGCTGTTGATGGGGTGTAAAACCACAAAACCTCAAAACCTCAAACCAACCAAGCCCCACTCTATACCTAATTATCTGCGAGCATAAACCAGTCAGTGCTGCCCAGTGCCGGATTTACCTATAGGCTTGGCAGGCTGAAGCCTAAGGCCTCCAAATCCAGAGGGGCTCCGGCCAAGATATTTTGTACACTAGGCTCTTGGGTCGGTTGGTTGGTTGGTTTCTGGAGTTTTACATCCTGGCAACATCTAAGGTCATATCAGGATGGGTACCTACTTGTGAGAGTGCACACTTATGGTGACTTTATAGTGCTGCCCCACTGGGAAATCAGGCCACCAGCATCATGACCCCACTCAGTCACATTATCCTGACATTGAGCTAACCAGTCCTTGTCCTATGATATTAAAGCTGCATAGTCCGATGAAGCATCAACTTTTCAAAACCTAAATAATTATATAGATTTGACTCTATATATCTAACTTAGATATTGATGCACATATGAAGTATTTATTGCCACATAGAAGGGAACACTGAGACAATTTGATAGAACCTGTTACTGTTGAAGCCTATGGTGTCAGAGTTTTGGCGTGCTTGCCAAAACTAAGTTTGCATGTTTGAATTTCAAATATCTCAAAACTTAGCCATTTAAAATCAAAGTTACTTTAACCTGAACTAAGGTAGATTATAACGATCAATTTAATATATTTATCTCAGAAAAATTACCAAAACGCAAAACCATCGGACTATGCAACTTTAATGTCAAGCGCCAAGCTAGGTAGCTTCACGCATACATTTTGTAAGTCATCGGTTTGACTCAACCAGGAAGCGAACTCCCTATCTCCCGCACGGGAGGTCTGCGCTCTTCCGATTCGGCCACCGCGCCCGGTCATAGACCTTTGGGAGATGCCTCACAAGTGGAATAGCCTAAAGGCTGCATTCCATATACGCGTAATGCGAATGCGAATGCGACAAAAAATCGAAACGCCTTGAAACCTATGAGCTACATTCCATAGATGCGTAATGCGTAATGCGAATGCGAATGCGTCAGAAATCCATTATCCCGATCGCTCCATGTAGCGATCGGTGTGTAATGCGTAATGCGTAAAGGTGGTGCGAATAGAAAAGCATCAGTCGCATTTGTCCATTGATATAAGGCTGGAGGAGGCGACTGATAATTACGGACAGCCGGTCTTCATGAGAAATATGAAAAATGGGACGGTGCAAACATGTAGGTTTATGCAGCGGACCTGTTAGGAAGCAGTCTTCAAGGTGGTGTGAACAGAAAAGCATCAGTCGCATTTGTCCATTGATATAAGGCTGGAGGAGGCGACTGATAATTACGGACAGTCGGGACAAGGTGGTGCGAACAGAAAAGCATCAGTCACATTTGTCCATTGATATAAGGCTGGAGGAGGCGACTGATAATTACGGACAGCCGGTCTTCATGAGAAATATGAAAAATGGGACGGTGCAAACATGTAGGTTTATGCAGCGGACCTGTTAGGAAGCAGTCTTCAAGGTGGTGCGAACAGAAAAGCATCAGTCGCATTTGTCCATTGATATAAGGCTGGAGGAGGCGACTGATAATTACGGACAGTCGTAACTACACGACCAAAGGCTAGCTAAATGACCAAAGGCTAGCATGTACTTTTTATATACTTCACTGCATAACGCATAACGCAATATGCATTACGCGTATATGGAATGCTGGCATTCGCATAACGCATAATGCATAACGCATTAGGCGTATATGGAATGCAGCCTTTAGGCCTCTCTTCATCTAAATCCGGCATTGGGGCGAGCACATACTTGCGCCTGTAAGTATAATGAATCACGTGACCTCCTTAGATGAAGCGTTCCTTGCCGTGCGTGTAAACCCGACGAAGGACTCGAGACTATTCAATCTGTTACACGGTGTTGTGGTTTGTGTCTTGGTGTGACGCTCACAATTCCCACCGGAAGTACGGCGACTCCCGTCACCTGGCCCTCTTCGTCCTACACACGCGTGCTGTCTGGCAGCCATAAAAGTTCACACTGGGGTAGGGGTCAAGGTCCTGCTCCGCGAGGGGTGCAGACCATATATATATATATGCGTGGATTTATATACCCTATGGCGTGGATTTATATACCCTATAGCTATGATGAATTAATCTGTCCTTTATTTGGGTTTGTTTCTCTACTGTGTGCGTGTATGGTTTTCCCTGATGACAGTATCCACATCACGACCATTGCCGTTCCGAACTAAAAATAAACATTATACATTGCATTAAAACATCATAGTTGGCAGGAAGCCAACTTGGGAGACTGCGCCCTAATGACAGTGGTTTATATGTGTATATATATATATATATATATGTGTATATGCGTGGATTTATATATATATATGTCTATAAATCCACGCATATATATATATGTCATGGGGGTGATGAAAATGGGAAATATTGCGCCTAGAGCGGGACTCGAACCCACATCTCTTTGCATTCCGGGCCAGTGTGCTAACCATTACACCACCTAGGCTCCCTGATACCAACACACTACCCATGCCTACCTGTCTATGTGGTTACTTGCCTGAGAGGTCAGTGCAGCCTACTACACTCGTCCCCCTGGAATTGTAAGTCATTTAAATGGTCATTTAATGCTTACAATTACATACATACAGGCAATGCACTTACACATACATACACAGGGTAGGTTCAACAACCATACAGCGCATAGCTTGTACAGGATCATGGTCATGGAAACCAATGTCATGGGGGTGATGAAAATGGGAAATATTGCGCCTAGAGTGGGACTCGAACCCACATCTCTTTGCATTCCGGGCCAGTGTGCTCAACATTACACCACTTAGGTTCCCTGATATCAACACACTACCCATGCCTACCTGTTTATGTGGTTACTTGCCTGAGAGGACAGTGCAGCCTACTACATATATATATATACATATATATATACACAGTGAAACTGCTCACCTATATATATATATATATATATATATATATATATATAGTATATGTATATATATATATATATACATACATATATATATATATATAGGTGAGCGGTTTTACTGTGTGTATATATATATACATATATATGCGTGGATTTATAGGCATATATATATATAATATACAGAGTAAAACCGCTCACCTCCTGCGCGGGGCTTGACACTCCACTCGCTCGGAAGGATTTCACTTTCCACCCCTGGGGCATGCCCTCAGGATCAGGAAGTCCAAGATAATCCAGTTTACTGAAAAGACACTAGACATCCCGATCTCCAGGGTCTCTCACCCCCTGCTATGTGCAGCTCCACTTTGCCCAGCTCCCGGCTAAACCCCATGATCAGGCCTTTCGCATGCCTTCCACCTATGGGTCTTCACCAATGGAGTACCCGCACTACTCTGCACACTCAAACGCCTATGCTGTCTTTCCGGTTTGAAACCAGACCTCTTCTCGAGCCATTCACTCAGGAGGGGTGGGGCGACCTACCTACTGATGGCAGGAAGTTCCATACAGGAGATCGATACCACAGGTGACTGGGCGAGTGATTGTGTATACCTATACCTGCGGGTCCCCCTTCAGGACAGCATTGCTGACAATCTCAGGGTAGCTAACCTACTAGTACTACTACTACTAGCCTCGGTCGGCTCCCCTGCCAAGCCATCGCTCCCTCATTCTAGGCAGTTTTGACTTTTGAGTTGGGTTGTTTGGGTCTTTTTATACCTCCATCTCATATCGCACTACTTGTTCATATGTCTTTGCATCTTGTTATATATTATCTTCTATGTTATATATACTTACCTCCACTAACGGAAGAATTATTGGACAGTGATAAGACCCTTATCGTGGGTAATAAGATCTGGAGTGCTCCCCTACCCATGTGGGTGGGGCGTCCCGGCATGCACCACTCACCTCCTGCTTGACACTCCACTCGCTCGGAAGTTGTTTTTTTAATAAAGGAGTTGGGGTCTTTTTATACCTCCAATTCATATCGCACTACTTGTTCATATGTCTTTGCATCTTGTTATATCCTCCAATAACAGAAGAATTATTATATATATATACACAGTGTGTGTGCATGTGCCGGTCGCGGTGAACGAATCAGTAGAACGCAGGCTTCCCATGCGGAAGGTCTGGATTTCGAATCCCACCTGAATCAAGCCAATGATTTATCAAATTGATACTCGTCACTACCTAGCCTGACACTCAGCATTAATAGGATAGGACAAGGACTGGTTAGCACAGTATCGGCATAATGTGACTGCGTGGGATATCGGGTCATGGTGCCAGCAACGTGGTCTCCCAGCGGGGCATCACTATAAAGTCGCCATGAGTGCGGGCTGTCATAAGTCGGCACCTGTCCTGATATTGCCTTAAATGTTACTAAGATGCAAAACAAACAAACAAATTGTGCATGCATAAATAATAGACATTCATACTAGCTTCAAAGGATATTAATAAAGCAGAGGTATTAAATAATTTTTTCTCAGGAGTTTTCACTAGAGAGGATGTTAACACATTACCCATGGTACAGAAATGCAAATTGATGAAGGACTTCCCTAAGGTGCTATTCACACCAGATATCCCCCAAAACACAATTTTTACTACTATTGGCAGCAATTTTAGTTTTCTCACCTCCTGCAGTTAGCTTAGGGTTAATGTTTGGAATGTTTGCCAATTATGGATTCGGAGGCATCACTTTACCATCTTTGAGAAATTCAGCTTTCTGTATTTTTCCCCCAGGTTCTTCCCAAATGCTCCTGGCCTATTTGTTGGTAAATATCACACACTCGCAGCAGCAACAAGACCAACCAGAGCACTAACACATGACCACTAGACGCTGGCACGTCCAGACGCCGCCGGTCCCCTAGGCCGTAATCGATTAACACGACCCGGGCTACTCGGGTCACCCGAGTCGTCAGAATTTCAAATAGAACACCGCAAGTGGAGTCGACAAATACACATGCCGTGTGCAAAACAACCCAACCCCAGTAACCCACCTCTTGGCTGGGGTGGCTAGGAGCGATGATGTCACATTTGCACTGGTACTGTCCTGCAGGATAACAGCCACCGGTACCAGTCTTCCATTTTTTTTTTGTGGTAATAACATAGATTAATGAAATGGAAATATCACTAAATTATGCCATCATAAAACAATTTAAATCCTATCCCATTTATATCGGTTATTTAAAAAAAAAAAAAAAAGGCCCACCATTTTCCCCACCCCGAGCGTGGAGAAGCGTATTCGATTATTCGACCCGAGTCTGTAGGATGTGCGCATGCGCCAAAAAGTGGCTCGGGTGACCCGAGTTGATTAATCGATTACGCCCTTACTGGTCACGTGATTGACGTAAAATCAATTGTGATGAAAAGTTACCTTGCCAGCAACCGGTGGGACGTGATCAATCAAAATGTCGATAAAAATTGATTAATTTGCTTTTCGCAGCCACGTGAAATGGGTCATCCAGCAATGGTATTGTAGAATCAACGGGTTACGGGCAGGTGTGATATATGACACCGAACCTGTCTGGTATGCGCATGCGTCTTCGTGCTGTACATATTACTGTGCTGATACTATAGTGATAGTATTGCCAATGAAGCAGACCAGACGGGATGGCCGAATGAGTTGAGGGTCAGTCTCCGGTTCTGGTAGAGCGTGGGATTCGAACCTACGGATACGAACCGTAGTCGAGTCAAACCAATGACTTAAAAATTGATACTTGTCGCTTCCTAGCCAGGCACTCGGCATTGTTAGGCTAGGGAAAGGACGTGTAGGCTCAGTGTCAGGATAATGTGACTGAATGGGATATCGGGTCATGGTGCTGGTGGCCAGGTCCCACACTGTGGCAGCTCTGTAAAGTCGCTATGACAGTATGAGTGCGCACTGTCACAAGTTGATACCTGTTCTGATATGACCTGAGATGTTGCCAGGATATAAAATTCCAACAACCAAAAGCCAATGAAACGTTTCTGCGAGTGAGTTTGTCAGTTCCCTGGGTCACCACTACCCGGCACTGGTCACTGCCCCCCTGTCACTTGCTATCTGGACCGCACTTCGTCCACACCTCTCTCTATCTCCTCTCCACTGGCCTTGCTCCTCCTTGATATGTCTGAAAAGAGTTCCAGGAGGGGGAGCCTGCCAGCCTTTCGCTTTCTACTCTTACTCTGTCCGTGTCTTTGGCTTGCCGGCAGGTCACCATAGAGCAAATAGACACGGTCCTTTGACTCAACTCTCCTCATTTCTCTTTCCTAGACTCTACCCTTTTTTTTTTTTTCTCCCAGGCATACTCCTCACCCTGACCAGGGGAGTTGCGTGCTTGGGTGGGGCCCTGTACCTTTACATTTCTCTCGCTTTGTTCTCGTTGCTGGAACCACCGCTGCACCCATCTTTACACGCCTTTCCTCGAAACCCTTGCTGCTGTCTGCTGGATACAAGTGCTCTACTACCGCTGGACCGAAGAGATTCAGGCCCGCCCCAACGCTTTGCGTTACATCATTGTAAATGTGTCCCCAGCTTCTACAACCGTCCCTACTGAAGATTAATCTTCAATCAAAGATTGGGCCGATTTATCGGAGCCTCTCTGTAATGTTCTGCAACCAGTAACCGTCGTAAGGTTACAAACAACCCCAAAGCAAGCCCGCCTGTCGACCCTCCATAGATCTGGTAACCCAGGAGCGCTGAAACCACTCCAGTTGCATCCGCCTTCCCGCACACATCACCACTTGACACAATACTCGCAGTATACATACACCAGTACAGACCCGAGTAAATATATATTGCACAAGCTGAGAGACTATATGTAATCGTGTATGCTTGCGCATTTCGTACATTCCAAAACTATTAAAGTAAAGCTTGTTTTATTTAACGATGCCTCTAGAGTGCATTGATTTTTCATATCATCGGCTATTGGACATCAAACATATGGTCATTCTGACCTATTTCTTTGGGGGAAACCCCCTGCCACAACTTAGGCTACTCTTTTCGAAAAGCAGTCAGGGGTCTTTTACATGCACTTTCCCACAGACAGGACAGGACATACCTGGTATGATACCATAGCCTTTGATGAACCAGTTGTGGACCACTGGTTGGAACGAAAAATAGCCAAAACTGCAAATGGGTCCACTGAGCATGTTCGATAGGATGAACGGCACCTTCACAGGTAGACACCGCCTGAGCTATGTCGTGCTCCGTCCACTTGACACAATACCCCCAGACAGGCCCATATATATATATATATATATATATATATATATATATACCGTAAATCTCATGTAATCATTTATGTTTGCACATTTCGTACATTCCAAAACTATTAAATGTGTGAAATTAAAAACGGCACTACACCCCCTTGTAAAAAATACACTGCTTCTTTACCCACATGGACGGTTCACTGGCTGCAGACATGAGTCAATCACAGGTGATAGAGTCATCAGAGCGTGCAGCCCAAGTCTGAGGCGTTTATCGCCCCATGTCCAACATTCTCAAATCGGCTTTGTCAGTCCTTAAGCCGTGTTCACACGGACGATGTAAATTGATTCGTAGAAATCGATTTGTATAGTTCGGGTTACATTTCACGTGTGAACGGACGTCTGAGGTGGATTAAGGCTGATTCGATTCCTGTGATGCGCATTCTGTAAACCACCTCTCGAGGTAGTTTACGTGAGGCGATTTCTGTGATTCAATTTATTTTGTCTGTGTGGACGCACTGAGGCGGATTAAGCACCTCACACGCATGCGCAGTCGACACCTCAGTTTGTTGACTTTCCGGTCGATCAAAAGCGCATATTATATAATTTAATTAATGAAACTGCTATCTATGCACAGATATTTTTTTCATCATTTATTTTTAGGGTTTCACTGCCCAGCAGAAGTTTTGACTGTTCCAAACCAATACGATTCAATCCATACATATCTAGGTCGAACCCACACTCTCTCGGCCGACGCCGACGAACCCAAACTGGCACTGGTTAGTCTGGACTTGCTCATGCGCAGATTTCGATTTCCGGCCCAAGTACTGCCCGTGTGAACGGGCCGCTAATTCGACTCACCTGATTCGATTTGTGTGATTCGCCTCACATTTTGTCCGTGTGAACACGGCTTAAGTGTCGTGAGCAACACAAAACTCCAAATTCACAACATTAGATTAACAGTACAAGGTCCCCAATATGGGTAGATAAAGGATTCACCCTGTACTCGCAGTACACGGGTGATTACCAACCCTGTATAAAAACTGTCGAAAAAGCGGAGAAATGAAATGAGAGCCTACATCCACAATCTAAAAAGCAATACTTATTATGTATATGTCTTAATATTTCCCCGCTTCCTTATCCCTCTTACATATAGTTTAATAGAATTTAAGGTGAAATCGATGGCATTCTATGGCCGCCATCTTGTCTTTTTGCATTCTCTCCCATTTCACCAATTCTGTGCCGATATAAGTACCCATTTGATACTGGAGCCAGGCATTCTACTTCCTGTTCCATACTAAAGCTATTTTCGCCCGTATTTATACTACGTTGTTGTTCACCCGTGTACTACAAGTACGGGGTGAATCTGTTATCTACAATATGGGGTGTTGTAGCTAGCCTTTAGTGCTCCCTTCACAATCCACAATGCGGGCTCTGACACTTGGGGAGCTGCCTTCTGGGTACACATAAACTGATCCACTGTGACGGAAAATATACACAGTAATAGACACATTGACCCTGGGCTATTTTGTTACTCACTGCTCCAGGTGGCTTTAATGGGTGACCTGACATATGCTCTGAGCCGGTTTCGGTGGGGGGTGTGGGGGGGAGGGGGGTATGCGCTCATCTCAACTAGATACTAGACTAGATTATTTGTGCAGTCACTTGAAGTATATATGTGATGTATAAGCATTGTGCGAGTATAAAGGCGCGGAAGGGAGTTATTATTATTATTGCTATTCTATTTACCCCTATTCATCGTATCCTTTGGGTGCGGAGTACCCCCCCTCCAATGTGACCACTGGCGCCACCACTGCCATCTTGCCTAACCATGGATGCTCAACATTGTCATTCGCGACCAGGAATTTTACACACATGTATATAATATATATGTAGAGAGAGAGTGGGGGGGGGGGGGGTGACAGGCTATGGGTAATTGGGAGTTGACATGTCCTTTGTTTATTTATATTCCCATAATTCATTATATAACTTGATCATTGATCATTAATCATTGATAATTGATCATTTGAAAGTGAGACGCGAGTGACCATCAATTGGGGTCAGTTGGTCAAAGGAGTGGGCAGGATGCCGAGAATGGTCGACTATCAGTATATCGAGTTAGTTTGGTATGTGAGGATCAGTGTCAGAAGGACACCGACCAGAAACAATAGGGGCGTATTCAATTAATCAACTCGGGTCACCGAGACACTTTTTGGCGCATGCGCACATCCTATAGACTCGGGTCGAATGAACGAATACACTTCTCCACCCTTGGGGTGGGAAAAATGGTGGCTTATTCCCAAACTGTTGCTGTTGTTGTAATAACCGATATAACTACAGCAAAATAGGATTTAAGGACCCAGCGGCATGCCGCTGGGATTTAAATGTGCAACACGGAGGTCGGCGCACTGGGCGACAGCCCGCATTTGACTGGCGTGACAACTCCCCATTAAGATAAGGTGGGGGGAGGCAGCAACCCTGGAGGTCATCGGGGTCAGCGCAGGACCAGACGCGCCATGGCGGGCGCAGGTGGCGCGCTAATGACCATGACGCCCCATTAAGATAAGGCGGGGGAGGCCGCAGCCACACCCCGCCAGCGCTGTCCGGCTGCCGCCATTCAGCGGCCCGTGCACACACAGTCACCACATATTTGAGCTGCTCAGCCTTCCCACAGTTACCACGCACTCCGCTTACCCGCCATGGTGGAGGACGGAACTTGCACAGATTTCAACTTCGTGGACTGGGCCTCCCTAGTGGGTCTAAGCCGGAAGACGACCAGAACCATGGCCCAAGAAGACATAACCAGCATGGCCGCGCTTCTAGCAGTCGACCACTCCGACTTTGCCGCTCTGGATGTGTCACGCGGCCAGCTTACCATCCTCCGGGTCGCGCTCAGCGAACTGGGAAACAGCGAGTTCCAGTCCAGCACAAGCCCTGGGCGGGGGGAGGACATCCAGCCCACCCCTGCGCAAGTCAACCACGCAGCGGCTGACCGACAATGCAACACCGAGAAGGCACAGCACAAGCGCCACGCCATTCTGGAGGCGAGCGCCGCGTTCGACCAGCTTTGGTCGGCAGCAGCGGCCGACAAGGTACTCGGCATCGCGGGCGGCGGTGCCGCCGACAAACTGGAGCGCACCCGGCCCGCCGGTGGCGCGATGGGTTACATCGTGCCCCCACCCACCCCCGTGACCCGCCCCAGTCGGCATGGAGTCGGCCCGGACCCGCGTCACAACCTGACCATCTGCGCAAAAACCAGCAAGGCCCTGCGCATAATCGACACCAACCAGAAACATTAGGGGCATATTCAGTTAATCAACTCGGGTCACCGAGCCACTTTTTGGCGCATGTGCACATCCTATAGACTTGGGTCGAATGAACGAATATGCTTCTCCACGCTTGGGGTGGGAAAAATGGTGGCTTAATCCAAAACTGTTGCTGTTGTTGTAATAACTGATATAACTACAGCAAAATAGGATTTAAAGTATTTTATGATTGCATAGTTTAGTTATATTTCCATTTCATTAATCATTTTTTTTAAACCATGTAGGACTGGTACTGGTAGATGTTATCCTACAGGACGGTACATCTCTGTCACTAAATGTTGGGGTGGTGGGACAGCAATGGTCGTGAGAATAAATAACTTTATGTGCATGTGTTTTATGCGCGTCTCAATAAAGGAAAGGGGTTGGTTTTATGGGAAGTAGTGTGTAGTTATAGACCGTGCTTCAGACTGTGATGAGAACGTTTTATTTCTGTCTTTAAGAATTATTACAATTTTCGGGAAGATTGCATAGTTATTATCCAGTACTTGCTTTGTGAAGGTAACCTAATAGTCCTTAGTAAAGGTCCGGTCATATACACATTAGTGGGCGTAGTTGAACGTAATGGAGGCTAACGTAGTTGAACGTAGTTGAAAGTACCAGCATCCATACTTCTCCGTCATGCTAACTTGGTAATATTGTGGGTGGGATGTGAGTTCTGATTTCATCTTTGGACATGTTCAAAAGAGCGCTACTCTGGAGGCTAACGTACTGTGGCGAAGTATCCATACTCTTAATGTAGTCTTGCTTAGTCTAGCTTACTCTATTGTACTTTAGCGTATTTGGACGTAGTTCAACGTAGTTGACCATAGTGGAGGCTAATGTATGTTGAACATAGTTGAACATAGTTGAAAATAGTTGAATGTAGTTGAACGTATTTGAACGTAGTTGACCGTAATTGATGGTAATTGACCATAGTTGAAAGTGAGTGAACGTAATCGAACGTGATGGAATGTAATTGAGCGTAGTTGAACATTGTTCAACATAGTTGAATGTACCGGCATCCGTGCCGCAACGTATTTATCCATACCAAAACCTGCCGTACCTTAATGTTTTTCACCGTAGTTTAACATACTTACACCACATTTGACCCACATTAATCTATCCTATTGTAAAAATAAACGGATTTTCGGTTAAGAATTGTATATTGGCAAAGAGCATTATTAGTCTTGGGTGACCGAGTGGGGACGATGTTATATAAACTAAAAGTAATAATATCCCACTCCCATTATGACATGATATAAGCTATGTGAAATATATGTTCATACATGATGCCTAAGATTAATGGAGAGATGCTCCTATATAAGAGACAGTACATGATTGTTGAAATACTTCTCTATGCATTTATAAAGAGTACAATTGGAGAAAAGACCATTTTAACAGAGATCTATTGTAACTGTTGCAACGACCTGTCCCTACATGACCACTGGGTGTGCACACCAGCCTAATTTGCATATACCCACAGGGCACCACCTGCAGCTGGGTTGAGTGACAGCCACCCCTACTGGGGGAGGGTGCCACCCACCCTGACTGTGGAGGTGCCTGATTGGCTGGCGGTGGACTGCCCAGTCACCTGCATCCCATTGGCCCTCTGACCACACTAGCTTCAAACCTGAGATCATTATTCTAGATTCTGCTTCAGACACACTGAAGAGAGATCACTCTACTCCTGGCTCTTGAGGGAGACACACCTACTCTTGAGCAGGAACCCCAGACACTTTGTCTGATGCTATCAAAATTCATCTATTCCAATTGAGTGTGGACACAGCCATAGGACTCCTGTCCCATGGGCTGTAGGCACTGCTTTCTATACAGGCTAAAGTGGTAATGAGATATTGTGTGGCTAGAAGGCAAGGGGTGTGGATGATAGGTCACTGGTAGGTGGACAGGAGTTGGTGTTATTAAAGCACAACTTCTCCACTGTTTATCTGTGTGACTTGTCTTCATTCTTCCTTAGCATTGGTTAATGAGTTGATAGACAGGTGAGATGAAGGGGAGAGTTTCTGTAGTATTATCTGGTGTCCCAAACGTGGCCGGGCATTCAGTAATATTATACTATGTTCAACTACGTTCACTGACGTGTATGTGACCAGGGATTAAAAGTTTAATTTCCTTCGACTCCCCCCCCTCACCCAGCCCTCCCACCACCCTCCTGCTTTCCCTCAACGGGTTACAGTCAACTCTGGTGATAACCCGTGCTTATTCCAGTTAACAGTCATAACTCAACCCCGGTGATAATCTGTGCTTATTGCTAGTAACAGTCAGAACTCAACCCCAGTGATAACCTGTGCTTATTGCTGGTAACAGAACTCAACCGTGGTGATAACCTTGCTTATTGCTGGTACCAGTCAGAACTCAACCCGGTGATAACCTGTGCTTATTGCTGGAAACAGTCAGAACTCAACCCCGGTGATAACCTGTGCTTATTGCTGGTAACAGTCAGAACTCAACCCCGGTGATAACCTGTGCTTATTGCTGGTAACAGTCAAAACTCAACCCCAGTGATAACATGTGCCTATTGCTGGTAACAGTCAGAACTCAACCCCGGTGATAATCTGTGCTTATTGCTGGTAACAGTCAAAACTCAACCCCAGTGATAACCTGTGCCTATTGCTGGTGACAGTCAGGACTCGGCCCCGGTAATAATCCACTCTTATTGCTGGTAACAGAACTCAAATCTAGTGATAATCTGCCCTTGTTGCTGGTAACAGTCAGATGGTGCTCATCCTAAAGTGGCGCCAAACTCGGCCTCAGGCTTCGGCTGATAGCCACCAGACCAGAACGAGGTGCAACTTCTGCCCACGTGACCTCCGACCGCCACTTGTCTTCTAAGTTTCATAGATCAACCCAGAATAATGTGATGGCGCAACACATCAAAGTGCGTGTATAGATCACCCCAGGCTTCGTGATCCGCTGCACGCCTGACGTGGCCCGACCCACCGAATAAAACAGATGTAAAGGGAAGGCTCGGAGGAGGGGGGAGGGAGACAGGGAGAGGGGAGGGAGAGAGGAGGATAGGGAGAGAGAGAAGGGAGGAGGGAGAGAGGAGGAGATGGAGGGAGCGGGGAGGAGGGAGAGGAGGGAGAGAGAGGGATAGGGAGAGAGAGGAGGAGATGGAGGGAGCATGGAGGAGGAAGAGAGAGGAGGAGGGAGAGAGAGGAGGAGATTGAGGGAGGGGAGGAGGGAGAGAGAGGAGGAGGGAGAGAGAGGAGGAGATTGATGGAGCATGGAGGAGGGAGAGAGAGGAGGAGGAAAGAGAGGGGGAGATGGAAAGAGGCAGGAGGAGGGAGAGAGAGGAGGAGGAGGAAGAGAGGGGGAGATGGAGAGAGCGGGGAGGAGGGATATAAGAGGGATAGGAGAGAGAAGGGGGAGATGGAGAGATCGAGCAGGGATGAGGGAGAGAGAGGAGGAGATGGAGGGAGCGGGAAGGAGGGAGAGAGAGGGATAGGGAGAGAAAGGAGGAGATAGAGGGAGTGGGGAGGAGGGAGAGAGAGGGATCTGGAAAGAGAGGGGGATATGGAGGGAGCGGGGAGGAGGGAGAGAGAGGAGGAGGGAGAGAGGGGGAGATGGAGGGAGCGGGGAGGAGGGAGAGAGGGGGAGAGAGGGGAGGACGGAGAGAGAGAGGAGGACGGAGAGAAGAGGGGGGGTGGAGAGAAAAAGAGTGAGAGGAGGGAGAGAGGGAGAGGGAGGGGACAAATGGACAGCAAAGACAGCCAAAATAAACCCAGAAAATGTAAGGGGAAAAAATACAGCTGCTTCGGTTGGTTGGTTGTTGGAGTTTTACGTCCTGGCAACATCTAAGGTCATATCAGGATGTGTACTGACTTATGACAGTGCGCACTCATGGTGGTTTTATAGTGCTGTCCCACTGGGAGACCAGACCACTAGCACGATGAAGTGATATCCCACTCAGTCACATTATCCTGACACCAGTCCTTGCCAAATCCTAATAATGCCTATCCTGGTAGGAAGCAACAAGTGTCAATTTTTAAGTCATTGGTTTGACTCAACTAGGGTTTGTGGGTTTGAATCCCATGATCTACCAAAACGGGAGACCGACGCTCAACTCATTCGGTCATCCCATCTGGTCAATAGCTGCTTCGGAGTTCAAATCTGAATGGAACGGGATCCTCTCCTGCAAGCCTGCATGTCACCCAAGTAGATGTAGATAGTAGGCTAAGGTATCATCATACTCAGAATCGGCAAAAAAACTGGAAAATTACAAAAAAATCTAACATAACCAAATTGCAGAAGACTGACCTGAGCAGACACAGGTAAACACTCCTGGGCAAGGAAACAGATCAAGACAGCACCACAGCTGTCCAGCGTTGGAAACAAACACCTTCACGGGAGCTTATACGTTATGGGCAGAGTAAATACTGCTTCGGCACTGACAAAAGACTTATTCAGCAGAATAAACATATTTACCCAAAAAAATATATATATAAAATATATATATATAAATGTGTGGTGTGTACGGACACTTTAACAGACTTCATGAATGAATTACCTGCTTTTACCAGACGGCATCAACACACGCCAAACTGGCCGTACCCTGCATGCCGGTTTCACTGAAGTAGCCTCGTGTGCACATTTAAGCATAGTAAAGGACGCCACAATTAAAATGGCCGAAATAAAGTTTAGAGGTGAGAAAAAGGTGGCTCCTCGCATTGTGCACGTTGAGGCATGAACGGTGTGAATTGCATGTGAATGTTTGCTCCATGGAAACTATGCATGTGTAGGTCCTATGCCACATTATGTACCTGTAGCTATATAATTATGTCGTACTTATTCCCATAGCGAAACTACATATATAATGCATGGAGGAGGAAGGAGGGCTTAGCCCGAGTATTTAATTATTTATTTATAATTATTTATTATCGACCAATTGGGACTTCACTGCGCATCTACTAGTACTAGTACTAGTACTAGCGCCTGTGGCGCCACCTCCCGGGGCCTATATAAATAAGTTGGTTGGTTTCTGGAGTTTTATGTCGTGGCAACATCTAAGGTTATATCAGGATGGGTACCGACTTGTGAAGGTGCGCACTCATGGCGACTTTGTAGTGCTGCCCCACTGGGACACCTGATATCCCACTCAGTCACATTATCCTGACACTGAGCCAACCAGTCCTATCCTAATGACACTGTTATAGGCCTTTGGGAGGGGCCTCACAAGTGGAATAGCCTAGGGCCTCTCTTCACATCTAAATCCGGCACTGATGCTAGCACGTACTTGTTCCTGTAATTATAATGGCTAGGAAGCGACAGGTATCAAATTTTAGGTCATTGATTTGACTCGACCAGGGTACGAACCCGTGGGTTCGAATCCCAGGATCTAGGAAAACGAGAGACGGCCATCCCGTAAGCGTCGATATTACCGATCAACGTCAAATATTTGCCACCTTCTATAGTCTCCAAATTTAGCCATTTCAAAATAAAAGTTCCTTCAAACTAAAGCAAGGTAGATTATAGTCATCAAAAAGGAGTTTCTACAACTGAGATATCAAAAATCACAACAAAAATCAGCCATTGTAGTTCTTTGTTGTAAGTCGATAAAAAGGCAAAGCAGAGAAACATATAATTGATGGCGTTGTGAAAATGCCAGCTCTACTTGTGTCCATGCACACCGCCCTCGGTGAGAGCTGCGTCTGCTGTGCGGAGCTAATGATGCGCCAAATGCGCAGCTGGTAGCAGGAATCAACATTAATTATCGCCACTTTTTACTTAAAATGGGTAATTCAAACCGACGTGCGACGCTCCTAACAATTACTCTCTGTTTCACGATTTGGGGAACAAAGGTTGGTTGGTTGGTTGTTGGAGTTTTATGTCGTTGCAACATCTAAGGTCATATCAGGATGGGTAGAGACTTGTGACAGTGCACACTCATGGTGACTTTATAGTGCTGCCCCATGGGAAATCAGGCCGCCGGCACCATGACCCGATATCCCACTTAGTCACATTATCCTGACACTGATCTAACCATTCTTGCCCTATCCTATTAATGCCGAGTGCCATGCTAGGGAGCGACAACTATCAATTTGATACCACACCCTGTCGCAGTCCATGACATGAATCAGTATTAATTACCGTCACTTTTTACTTCAAATAAACAATTCAAACCGACGCGTGACGCTCCTAGCAATTACTCTGGTTTCACGATTTGGGAAACAAAGGTGGGACGCACGCCATACAGGTGTGGGTGGGGGATGCTAAAGTGTCTGCCTATATAAAACGGGCAAACCATATAGGTCTCCTAACCTGGCTGAATCAGTAGAGCGCAGGTCTCGCGTGCGGCAGATCATGAGTTTGGTTGCTGGTCGAGTCAAACCAATGACTTAACAAATTTATACTTGTCGCTTCCTAGCCTGGTTATTGGCATTAATAGGATAGGGCAAAGACTTGTTAGCTCAGTGTCAGGATAATGTGACTGGGTGGGATATCGGGACATGGTGCCAGTGGCCTAATTTCCCAGTGGGGCAGCACAAAAAGTCACCATGAGTGTGCACTGGCACAAGTTGGTACCTGTCCTGATATGACCTTAGATGTTGCCAGGACAGGTGGTGACAGCGGGGGTGAGTGGTATATATGCACATTATATCTTCAATCGCACTTTCTCTATCAGTATCACTCATCCGAATTGACGCGCATGCTTTGTGGTCTGTTTGTGGGAAGCGGGATGTAGCTCAGGCGGTAGCATGTCTACCTGTGAAGGTAGGGATTATCCTATCGATCCTGCTCACTGGACACATTTGCAATTTGGGATATTTTCCATTCCAACCAGTGGTCCACAACTGGTTCATCAAAGGATGTGGTATGTGCTGTCCTGTCAGTGCATATAAAATATCCCTTGATGCTTATCAAAAAGAGTAGCTTATGTGGTGACAGCGGATTTCCTCCAAAGAAGTATATGTTTGACATCCAATAGCCAATGATGAAAATCAATGTGCTCTAGAGGCGTTGTTAAACGGTGTGGTCTGCTTGTATTATGCTAAATGCAAATACCTGTATGCAGGTGTTTATTTTTAAATGGCCCTGGCTCGGACTGGCAGTCACAACTGCGTGCCGCCCCTGCTACACCTCACGTGGAGTGATGGAGATATGCGAGGTAAGCTGGCGGGTACTTAAAGCTGCATAGTCCAATCAAATATCAAATTTTCAAAACCAAACCAATTATGTAGATTTGATTTTACATGTCTAACTTAGATATTTATGCACTTATTAAGCATTTGTTTCTGCATAGAAGGCAATGCTGAGCCAATTTAACAAAACCTGTTACTTCAGAAGTCTATGGTGTCAGAGTTTTGGCAAGCTTCCCAAAACTAATTTTCCATGTTTGCACTCAAAATATATCAAAAGTTTACCATTTAAAATAAAAGTAACTTTGAACTAATGTAAAGTAGATACTAGTGATCGATCTAATATATTTATCTCAGAAAAAATACAGAAATTCAAAACCATCGGACTATGCAACTTTAACTCTTGCTCTGACAGACTCTTTATAACATTTAGTACATTGAGAAGCAGCAGCATGCTCACATAGTGGACGCAACAGTTGAGTGGTTAGAGCAGAGTGAGCCGTGGGGTCGATCACCGTCCGACTACGTCAAACCAAGACTTGCAAAGTGATTCTTGTCATTATAATGACGGGATGACAGACTGAGTTGAGCATCCGCCTCCCGTTTTTGGTAGGTCGTGGTATTCGAACCCACGGGTTGAAACCCTAGTCGAGTCAAACTAATGACTTAAAAATGCATACTTGTCGCTACCTAACCTGGCACTCTGCATTATTATGATAGGGCAAGGAGCAGTGGAATGAGGAAGACCAATCGTCCACGATTGAAATTTCCCCTGCTTAATCAACTAATGTACGCACACACAAAAAGAGTGGTATCAGTATGATTGGCGCTAACACGGTATTGCTATGGGGCAGCACTATAAAACCGCCATGAGTACACAATATAGTAAATCAGTATATGTCCTAAGATGTTGCAAAGACGTAAACCCCAAGTGAATGAAGGCATACTCACGCTGGGCACGGTCATCGGATGTCCATCTGTCATGTGTCACGCTGAAGGTGGCGTGCGGGAAGACTTGTTGTTACTTGTAGCGCCTTGATCTGTGTAGACTGGTGGCAGGCAATGTGACCCTGTGTGTTTGTTGGCGCGCTGCCTCCTGTCATCACAGCTCAGTGAGCAAGTAGTGTGCGCGTACAGGACGCCCGGCCCGTCACTCAGGGGGCTCACGGCAGGGCATCCACGCACACCTGTTGTACCTACAGTGTCTGGGCTGCATTTGACAACCATCGGCTTTAGCCACCACAGGATGTGTGAGCAGCTGCAAACTATTAGTATTACCGAGTCTGTAAGCAGAGCCTTGAAAAGTGTCCTACAACATTAGGGCCTCGCTGTATGCCTCCTGGTTGTTCGGTTGTATAAATCCTCTTTTCTTTGTGCAATTGTCTCCCTTCAGGCAACTACAGGCTTCGGTGAATATTAATGTAATTGTACCCTTAGGTTTCACTCACTCCACTTGATATCATAGGGCCTACACATACAATACTGGAACAGTGGAAGACCAATGCCTTAGGCTCGGGCAAAATAATATGCTCAGATGATTAAAAAAATATATAACAACAAAAAACATGGATTCAGTAGCGTATGCGGGCTATTGGTATGCCTGTCTGTTCCGCGCCCTACAAATCCGGCCCGCTCTCATGAATCCATAACGCAGCAGACTCCGCCTGTTGACTCGCTGGTTACAGGTGTCACTGCTGGTTCCGGGTGCTACTTGCCACCTTATAACTCTCTGTGCATGCAAACAGGGCCTTTCAGTAGTGAACTCACTTCTAAGTTCTACATCTCAGTCGCGGGGTGTGTGAAGATGGCCTACTGTCTGCAGCTATCTCCCGTCAAGCATGCAGCTCGTGGCTGACGACACTCACGGTTGGGGCTGCCAACGCCTGCTGGTGCCCGGCCACTACTGCCACATCCTGAGGCTTGCTAACCGCACGTCTCCGGCTGGTGTCCCGCCGCCTGCACCGCCAACTGCCGCGGCGGGGCGCTGTTGCTACACAGGGCGGCAGGGTGCTCTCGGCTGTTCAAGGCCTTCCAGTGTTGGCAGACGCCTCTTGGCAGGCTGAGTGTGTTGGCACACTTCACTCTTCGCTCGTTGCTCTTCGCTCTTCGCTCTTCACTCTTTGCTCTTTGCTCTTCACTCTTCGCTCTTCGCTCTTCACTCTTCGCTCTTCGCTCTTCGCTCTTCGCTCTTCGCTCTCGAAGGGTGACACCCAGCAGCTGAAGCCATGCCAACCCAAGCCACCACGGTACCCGGACTCCCTGCCCGACGCCACCGTACAAGCTGAAGCCAACACACAGCACTGTCAGCTCAAGCTGGAAGTTGACACATAGAGGTCCTGGACATCACACTCACACCAGGAGCCCCGTGCGGTCCCGGACACACCGGGTGTGTCAGCCTCGACCCCCACACTCACAACGTCAGTTCCCGCTTCGATCACCGATGGAGTGGGTGCTGGGGCCATGGACGCTAAAACACCCACCCACCAACCAATCCTGGTCCAGGAGCTCCGATGGTCCTGGATCAAGCACACTGTGATGGAGGCCTGAAGGACCAGCATGCCACCCTCCACCCTGTTGCCGACGACACCGGTTCCTGCTTCGATCACCGGTGATGGAGATACAGGACCATGGGCCTCAAGAACACCTCAAGAACGTGTTGCCACTGCCGGGCCACCGCCGCACTACCACCTGGAAGCGCACCGACACGCAAAGAGCCCCTTGCCCACCCTCCTGCCATCCCAGAAGAAGAAGAACATGAAAGAAGAACACACAAAAGAAAAAAAAAAAAGGGCCATTTTAACGGCGCCGTTTATCATTGCTGCAGTTCTGCAGCCAGTGACTGTTAGGTCACAAACCCCGCATAAGTCTAAGTAAGTGTGTTGGCGGGTTAGGGGTTGGGGGTTCTTCAGATGGACTGAAGGTCACTCGCCCAGTAAAGGCCCACCTGTGTCCTTACGCCTCCTTCCTGTATCACCACTACCCCTACAACAACAAACACACACACAACGCACACGTGCCATGCACACATCCCAGCCACCACTTCGAAACCCATCCTGCAGTCCCCCCCCCCCCCTCCACCTAACATGCACAACCCAAACTCAAATCCTAACGCACCCTCAAACCCCCCAACCACACCGTCAGCCCACCTCGAACCCCACTCCCACATTTACATTCAACCCCAGCCGAGCACCGTGGGAACATTCAGAGATAGGTTTGCACCTGGTGGGTTGGTCACTGAGCTGTGTCATGTGATGTACAGTGAGGGGGTTGGAAGTAGGTGGGTGGGTGTGGGTGTGGGTGTGGATGTGGGTGTGGGTGTGGAGGTGGGTGTGGGTGTGGAGGTGGGGGGGAGGTGCCGGGGGGGGGGCGTCACTTAGATAGGGTGGGGTACTACTAAGCGTGCGCATGTGCTCACACAGTGGGCTCCGGGGGTTCGCTGCCGAAAGAGTTGGACTCTGACGAGAAAGGGTTGTATGTTGTTGTTGAAGATTTATACTGCCTATCATGGATAAGCCTGAATAGGCTTGTTTTCACCATTAGACAGTTTGTCGATAGAAAGCCCGAGCCTACACTTTTACCGACCCAAGGGATTTTTAACCTCCCACACCACATAGACATGGTATGAGAGCAACTGGCCTTTGATGATGCTGTATGTTATGCACCTCCAACCACAGGCCCACTACCTCCCGACACCGGTATTCCGAGGTCCGCCGGTTCCTCACGAAGGTATGAAGCTGTCACCTGGCATGTCGGGTCGCATCTTCAGCTTACATGGGGGCACTCCACCGCACATGTGGGGGAATAATAGTGATAAGCATGTGTCCCCTTTAGTATTTATACCTGTATAATGCGCTATACTCTCTTGGTAATTATTCATTAATATACTTCCATTACAAAATCGAATATTTCGACACATATAGCACTTGATTTGGGTTGCTCCAGACTTATATTAGAAGTTCTAAGCTCACACACAGATATATATTATATATATTATATATACATTGAAACCTCTCTAAATCGACCCACCTTGGGACCGACTTTAAGTGGTCCATTTAAGTGGTTACAGTGGTATTGTTGGGACCCAAATAAAGCGATCGATATAGGCGGAGGGGAGGGGGGGGGGGGGTCGTTCGGTGGAGGTGGTCTGTTAGGGAGGTTTTACTGTATATATAGTTTATATGATTGCATGTACCATGTATATGTGATATATAACGTATTATGCCAGTATAAAGATACGTAGGGGAACATTACTTATTGTTATTATTGTTATCCTCTGTAAGATATAAATAACACTTTACCGGTGGCGCGATCTCGGCCAACCTCACCTACCCGGATGTTGACCAGTGTCAGTCACACCGGAGGATTATATATATGAGCCTGTCTCAAAAGGTGATAACTCTTCTCTTTTTTTTGTATCCATTGTAACGATTGACACAAAGCAGCACAGAAACGGTTACACTGAAAACACAAGGACATTTGCTTCAAATAAATATGTATTCTATTGGGATTATGAAACACCATGTAAAAAACAAATCAGTTTATCCTGAGCAAATGCATAAGCAGATAGTATGTTGATCGTTACAATGGACGAAGTTTTGTCCCATATTGCTTAGCACCTTTTGAGACAGTCTCATATATATATTATATATATATATATATATATATATATATTATGTGGTGCACAATATATATGATTGTGTGCACCATATATATATATGGCTTGCACAATATATATATGGTGTGCACAATATATATATATATATATAAATATATATATATATGGTGCACAAAATCATATACACTTTTTTTTTAATAACCCAGAACTCTAGTGTCCCAGATTGCTAGTGAAAAGTGGGCTACAAATGATTTGGGCGACGTAGACGTAAAACCAGGGCAAGGCACGTCTAGACACGACGTCAGCCCAGGTGCGGAGAGGGTGCCTGGGTAGGGGGGTGGGGGTGAAGGGAATGGGGGTGGGGGGGGGGGGTACATGAGAACTGACACAGCACATGACCCCAGAACCCAGGGTCAAGCGTGACGACTCACATCAAAGCAATTCACCCATGCTACCCCGCTTCTTGTAATGACCATAAGGGCTGTTGGGACAGAACCATGTGTAGTAGAACCCGAAAACTCACGCAATGGGGCATGGGCACTTCATTAACCAAGATTTATTTTCTGGTTAAGTAATTCAATAAACGATTGAAGCATACCAGGAATTCACTAATAATAGTAATATTAAGCAGACACTGTAAATGCCGATTAGTTCCGTGTTTTCATTATTTATCCAACAGGAATCGGGTATTTCCATTGGTTAGCTCAGTGTCAGGATAATGTGACTGACTAGGATATCAGGTCATGGTGCCTGATTTCATAGTGGGACAACACTATAAACTAATAAAGTCAACATGAATGCGCAGTCACAAGTCAGTACCCATCCTGATATTACCTTCGATGTTGCCAGGACGTAAAGCTCAAGCAACCAAACCAATCAACCGCTATTTGCTAACCTCCACGTCGGCAGGTCAGTTATATGTTGTAGCTATTTGGATGTGGTGATTGTGGTTTTTATATAAATGGAGGGACAATAAATATTCGTTTTTGAACCAATGTGTGCTTTAAAAGGTAAGCATTATCTGTGAGGTAATAGTTGCTCACAACAGATCACTCACCACATCCAGGCCAGTCTCAAACAGCGGTAACACTTGTTCATCAGCTCACACATCACATCAGTCTCAAACCGCGGTAACACTGGCTCATCAGCTCATCAGCTCATCAGCTCACACACCATGTCCAGTCTCAAACAGCAGTAACACTGGTTCATCAGATCACACACCACGTCCAGTCTCAAACAGCGGTAACACTGGTTCATCAGCTCACACACCACATCCAGTCTCAAACAGCCGTAACACTGGTTCATCAGCTCACACATCACGTCCAGTCTCAAACAGCCGTAACACTGGCTCATCACCTCACACACCACATCCAGTCTCAAACAGCCGTAACACTGGTTCATCAGCTCACACATCACATCCAGTCTCAAACAGCGGTAACACTGGTTCATCACCTCACACACCATGTCCAGTCTCAAACAGCCGTAACACTGGTTCATCAGATCACACACCATGTCCAGGCTCAAACAGCGGTAACACTAGTTCATCAGCTCACACACCACATCCAGTCTCAAACAGTGGTAACACTAGTTCATCAGCTCACACACCACGTCCAGTCTCAAACAGTGGTAACACTAGTTCATCAGCTCACACACCACGTCCAGTCTCAAACAGCGGTAACACTTGTTCCTCAGCTCACACACCACGTCCAGTCTCAAACAGCCGTAACACTGGTTCATCAGATCACACACCACGTCCAGTCTCAAACAGCGGTAACACTGGTTCATCAGATCATGCAACACATCCAGTCTCAAACAGCGGTAACACTGGTTCATCAGATCATGCACCACGTCCAGTCTCAAACAGCGGTAACACTGGCTCATCAGCTCACACACCACGTCCAGTCTCAAACAGCCGTAACACTGGTTCATCAGATCACACACCATGTCCAGGCTCAAACAGCGGTAACACTAGTTCATCAGCTCACACATCACATCCAGTCTCAAACAGCAGTAACACTGGTTCATCAGATCACACACCACGTCAAGTCTCAAACAGCGGTAACACTGGCTCATCAGCTCACACACCACGTCCAGTCTCAAACAGCCGTAACACTGGCTCATCACCTCACACACCACGTCCAGTCTCAAACAGCCGTAACACTGGTTCATCAGATCACACACCATGTCCAGTCTCAAACAGCGGTAACACTAGTTCATCAGCTCACACATCACGTCCAGTCTCAAACAGCGGTAACACTAGTTCATCAGCTCACACACCACGTCCAGTCTCAAACAGTGGTAACACTAGTTCATCAGATCACACACCACGTCCAGTCTCAAACAGTGGTAACACTAGTTCATCAGCTCACACATCACGTCCAGTCTCAAACAGCCGTAACACTAGTTCATCAGCTCACACACCACGTCCAGTCTCAAACAGCGGTAACACTAGTTCATCAGCTCACACACCACATCCAGTCTCAAACAGTGGTAACACTAGTTCATCAGCTCACACACCACGTCCAGTCTCAAACAGTGGTAACACAGGTTCATCAGATCACACAGCACGTCCAGTCTCAAACAGTGGTAACACTAGTTCATCAGCCCACACACCACATCCAGTCTCAAACATCAGTAACACCAGTTCATCAGCTCACACACCACGTCCAGTCTCAAATAGCGGTAACACTGGTTCATCAGATCACACACCACGTCCAGTCTCAAACAGAATAGCACTTGCACATTTGACTATTTTGAAGCTGACTGATCTCCACAGGTTGTGACCTGTACCAGAGTGTGGTTCCAGGCTGGGGCTGGGTCCAGCTCAATGGTCTGGGCACACCTGGCCTGTCAATAAGATGGCGCAGAGTGATGAGTAACTCAGACGATGGTCCGCCGAAATGACGAGGCGAATCTAAAGGTGTAAGTGCCTAGTCGCAGACTACTCTGTTCTACCCCTATTACTAAAGCGATATTTTTGTTTAACAGATGTCGAACAGGACATACTGTCGTCTGTTATCAGCTTAGCCTCTGCGCGACTGGTCAGATGTAATAGATCACTAGTTACACATAAATTTCTACTTTGTTTAATGAGCTCATAAATATCATAAATGAAACAGCCAGAGGAAACTGAATATGTTCCCTATACACGATTTCCGCGACTAGTACCTGGTGATAGGCAACGACACTCGTGCTGTGGGTTGACAGTGTGTCACTGTGTTGTTTTGCACTGATGATCAAGCTTTGCAATCAATCAATCAATCAATCAATAGGATACAGCTATAATTATCAAAAACGATTAAAAAATGGTAAGTATGTTTTCTCTATAGATCCACATTTGTGCCGAAAAGACTGTGTCAGTTGCTCAATATGAAGCCAGTGTTAACAGAGCCTCAATTCCCTCTCCACAGACTCTGTGACCCACAAGTCCATTCTGAATTCTGCTCTGCACATGGGTTGCGGAAATCGTGTATTTTTAGTTATGCCCTTCTGACGTGTCATACAATTCTCTTTAGCACCTCTTGTGTTTGTGTGTGGGGGTGGTGGATTTCTTTTCTTTACAGGCTGTCTGCAGATCCTATGTGATCAGTGCATGTCTTCACCAACCCATTATGGGGCGGCTATGATTTGTGCCACTATATATTCTATGCTTTATTGACGAGACATGTGAGCACACCGTGCTGTTCGGCGTGGTGAGTATTGACACAAGTGACGCCCCTGCATACACTGTCACACGATTCCCGGGAACATGGGGTAGAATTTGCTCAGTGTTAGATTTTAGATCACATCTTCATATTGTTTAACTATATCATTATACAGTATAATATATTCATAATATATATTACATATTATATATATATTATATATATATATTATATACATTAGATATATTATATATATTATATATTATCTATATATTATATATACATTATATACATATGATATAGTTTATATATTACGTATGTATTATGGCTGAGGGACCACCATTTAAGGTCCCAAGGCCAATCACAAACCAATTAATCAAGGCACAATCTTCAAAGGGAACAAACTATGGAATGAACTACCAGCTGCCATAAGAAGTGTACCAACTTCCCCACGTTGCAAGTCACTGATCAAGATCCACCTCGTTGGTCTGGCCCTCAATGAAACAAAATGGTGGAGACCTGGGGTATGTTCAGGGTGCGCCTCGGAGGCGTCTCAGAGAAATTCCTGACGTCACACTAGTCTGAACGGCAAAAGCAGTCAGTTTGTCTCAAAAATGGCCACCTTCATAGGAGGCAGCCATTTGCAAGTGAAAAGAAGAGCTCTGATTGGCTGAAACCACTGAATTCGGTGGCCATTTTTGAGGTGCTTTTTGTCTCCAGTCTGAAAAGGGAGACGTCTCCGATACAACTCGGAGGCGTACCCTGAATTCAACTAGGCCAAAAAAGACATCTCGCAGTCGACTTGGAGGCACACCTTGAACATGGCCCTGGTATAGGTCTCCCCCGTCTTTCCTTAACCCTCGCCACCCCAGTTGTTCTCCCTCCCCCATTCACCCCCCCCCCCCCCCCCCCCCCCCCCCCCCCCCCCAAAGAAATTAATGAAAAGAAAAGAATTTAAGTAATTCAAAATTATGTACCATCTCACCATTTAATTATATATGTGAACAAACCTTAGAGTGTCTGATGCTGAAAATATCCAACACAGTATACAGTGGTCTACCGTGCAAGGATGGCCTACCAGATCTAACCCTGTACACTATTAACATATTAAGCAATTCCACTAAAGCAATACAAACTGGTGTTCCAAACTAATCTTACACTGTTACAGAACTAACTAACCTTTCTTTTGTGATGAATTTATTTACCCTGCTCATAACGGATAAGTGTGTTAATACTTGTTGTCACCGCTGGGCAGCACTAGTCCAATTTTATTCAAATCTTTTGAATCTTTATAGTGACCTCGGTTTGTGTTAGGCGATTCAAAATGTAATAAATATGTATTTTCCCTAGCTGTCTGTGGGTCTGCAATAGCCCCGAATAGAGTGGGTACGCTCCATATATGGGGACTTACTTTAAACTATCTCGAGGCGACATGGCAAGACTAGCGCTTCAGATTTACCTAGTATGTTAAACTCGGAAGACACCGAGCGAAAAGACAGAAAAAAAGGTAAAAGTTGGAGACAGCAAAACCGTACAGGTGAATGATCTTTGTAGCTCAAAGCATGTTTATTTTTCTAATGCTGAATAATCTTTTCACAACCTGACTGTGCAGTACACGTGGAGACAGTCATGTGACATATATATAGTCTACGCTTTCAGTGGGTACTCATATCCAGAAATATCTTCACGGTTGGATTTTAGCAGCATTTTAAAATTGTTTCTGATTCACAATTTCTTAAAGTTGCATAATCCGATGGTTTTGAGTTTCTGAAATTTTCTGAGATAAATACATTAGGTTGATCGTTATAATGGACCTTACTTTAGCTTGAATTAACTTTTGAGATATTTTAAGTGCAGCCATGGAAAATTAATTTGGGCAAACTTGCAGTAACAGGTTCTATTCAATTGCCTCACTATTCCCTTCTGTGTGGCAATAACTGTTTAATAAGTGCACCAGTATCTAAGCTAGATAATAATGTTTAATCAAATTTAGGTAATTGTTTTGGTTTTGAAAATTTGATGATTTCATCGGACTATGCAACTTTAAGGCGTAGCAAATGCAACTTTTCGTACAAGTCGAGTTTCCTTGGTTCTGGGGACGGCGCGTCCCATCCATTAACACTTCTTCCTTTGGTTCCTTAAAGGCCCTGTCACACTATGACGTTTCTCACCGGCGCGCCGGCAACGCGCAAAATATTTGCAACCCGTCGACAAACGTCCAACTCTTCGGCGTCTTGGGAGAAAGTTTGACGCATTGTAGCATGTTAGTGGCGTGTTTTTGGTGCGCGGCCAACGCGTTTCGATGCGCGGCGGAACAACATGTCAACGTCCCGCCAGCGGGTTCCCAGTGTGCCATCGGCGTGTTGTCGGCGCGCTGTCGGCACGCTGTCGGTGCGTTGACGGCGCATTGGTGTCATGTTAGTACCGTGTCAATGCGAACATACCCGCCAGCAACACATTAGGATGCGCCCGCAGCGCGTCCACACCACATGGCCAACGCATCCAGGCGCGCCGGCAACACGTCCAACGCGCCGAGAAATGCTGGAACAATGCCAATATTGCGCCGACTACCCGTCGATCGGACGTGACGGACGTGACGGACGCGCCGATGGAACGGTCGCATTTTGGGGAAAAAAAAGCCAACGTTAACCGATGCTGATCAACGTCCTGCCAGCGTCCCGCCGGCGCGCCGCCAACGGGTGTCGACGTGTTGCTAACGTGTCCGTAACGCGCCCGCCAACACGCTGCCACGCGTCGTGGCCCGTTGAAAGTTTTGTGCAAGCACAAAACCTCGACGCGGCCTGACGTGCGCCGACGGCCGCAGACATGTCGCTTCACACGTTGCTATCCCTCAACGTGTACCGACATGCCGGTAACACACCGGTAACGTACCGACGTTTTGCCCAAAAATGCAACACGTCGCCATGCGTCGAAGCGCGTTCGTGAGAAACGACGTAGTGTGACAGGGCCTTTATCTACTGGCGACTGGAGTTGATTGGTGTGACGAACCCTGCCGCCACAACACACTCTCCCAGCCCGGCGGGCCTCGGTTTCGCGTTGTGTGACTGGTTTTAACCAGTAAACACAACTCGCCGTGCGGTGTAACTGAGTACAGACAGGACTGGATAAAAGATTCACCCCGTACTTGCAGTAGGGGTGAATGACAACGTATTTTAAATACGGGCGAAAATAGCTTTAATATGGAACAGGAAATAGAATTGCTGGTTCCAGCATCTAATGGCTACTTATATCAGCACACAGTTGGTGAAATGGGACAGAATGCAAAACACCAAGATGGCGATGATGTTATGTTATTATATTTTTCAACTCAAAAGTAACGTGCAAATATGAAGATGTATATGAAGAATATATTCCGCTTCTTATATTAGGAATGTATGTGCTAATTTCATTTATCCAGCCTTTTGCCACTTTTACTAATACTATTTCTTTCTCTTCCTTTCTCTTTTTGCCTGAATTGATTTCACCATAGCCTGCCTACACAACCACAGATTCCAGCCGTGGACTTTGCCCTTCCTACTTCAGCGTATTAAAGCAAAAGATTAGGCCGGGTAAAAATGCTGCCTCCACGGTGGAGCAGTATGTTCTGTCTTAGATAAAACTTTAAAGATTCACCTCGCACTTGCAGTAGGGGTGAAAAGCAACCTATTACTAATAGGTTGCTTTTCACCCCTACTGCAAGTGCGAGGTGAATCTTTAAAGTTTTATCTAAGACAGAACATACTGCTCCACCGTGGAGGCAGCATTTTTACCCGGCCTAATCTTTTGCTTTAATACGCTGAAGTAGGAAGGGCAAAGTCCACGGCTGGAATCTGTGGTTGTGTAGGCAGGCTATGGTGAAATCAATTCAGGCAAAAAGAGAAAGGAAGAGTATAAAGAGTGAAAGAAGAGAGAGAGCCAAACCCTCATGTGTATTCTTTATATGGTACATGGATCCAGTATGGCATATCACCTGACCACATTCTCCCAATGAGAATCAAGCATCTATAGCTCTACCAATGAAAAACAAGCATTTCTGGTCCCCATGGTTACAGTGATCTGCCCACCACCACCAAGCAGCATGGCTCCCTTGTCACCACCTGCCCTGAGCTGAGTGTGTGGTGATCTGTGACTAGCAGAGGAGGGAGGGGGTAGTGGGTAGAGCTCTAAGCGCCCCTTACACACTATCTTACTAGCGCCACAATGTCTATTAACCAATTAGTCAAGGACCACCAGCAACTACATACACACATCTATGCACCTGGCCCTACATACCTTTTTTATAAATAGAACATTTGCATTCCCCCACCAATGCATCATTATCGGAATATTTTACGCAGTACAGGCTGAGTGAGCCGTCTTAGTATTATAGGGTCTTTGTATAAACATAGACACTAATAAAGTCTGTACTAGACTACTAAATGACTGAAACGTACAATCCTCCAAGCATTGTTTATCCCATCATTACTAACAACCTACTTACTCAAACTACTTCATGTAGTAAAAAAAAAACACACCCGAGGTATTACCCTTTTAAGCATAACCCTACAAGCTAACCACACTCTATCTAACAGAATAAACAAACCATTCTTCTAACACTCCATCTCAAAATGTTAACTCCAACAACATGATCATTTTGCAATTCACAACATAGTAGGCATACAAACCTATGAAAGGAAACTATGCACCTAACCACTCCGTAATGTAAAGGTCTAATCAATACACATGTATGTATCTAAGTGTGTATGAATACAACATATAACTAATATTTTTATATATATTGTCAAACTATGCCATATATAAGTCTTTGAATGTTTGATATTGTTATTTCAGCTGATTTGAGCTAGCTGCTGATGACAATATCAGACTACATATACATATATTGTAAATAACTGTATCGTCACATGGCTGGAAGACCAGTGCCACGGCGCTGACAAAAGACTTTATTCAATGAATAAACTATATTTACAACAACAACAACAAACAAACAAATATGGTGTACCATTACATAGGAGAATAATGTGGGACCTTTGTTTGTATCTAATGACGTGTTGATGTAAGCGATTGAGAATGGGTCATGTGAATGCAGATCGTGTTCGCTACCAATTTAGCATGTAGAGAATGCCTCTGATCAGCCGACCTTGTCTCCTGGTACCTGGATGCACGCAACCGTGTAACCTGCATGTGATTAACGCGATTTTCCAGGTAATGCTGCGGTTAAGGAGCAGTTCCATGAGTTTGATAATGTCATCTTTTATTCGCACCATTACATGTGAAATTTTAATGGCATTATTATGATAAGTACCAGAAGGGAATACTCAAACGGACGGGGCTGCCCTCTATGGAAGATCTTCTGATCAAAAAGAATCTCTGGTGGACTGGACACCTCATGAGGATGTCATCAGACAGGCTACCAAAGCAGATCCTCTATTCTCAACTGTCTTCTGGTTACAGAAAGAGAGGGCACCCTCGTCTCCGGTTCAAGAATACCATCAAGAGAAACCTGAAGCTGAGAGACATTAAGACCGACTCATGGATGCAACTGTCACAGCAGAGAGCTAAATGGAGAGCGGCAGTCAAGTAATGAAAGCAGTCTTTGTCGCATCGCGACCGACAGCATGATGATGATGATGACCAGAAGGGATGGCCGAATGAGTTGAGCGCCTGTCTCCCGTTTTGGTAGATCGTGGGATTCGAACCCTGGTCGAGTTAAACCAATGACTTAAAAATTTATACTTGTCGCTTCCTAGCCAGGTGCTCGGCATTATTAGGGTAGGGCAAGGAGTGGTTGGCTCAGTGTCAGGATAATGTGACTGAGTCATGGTGCTGGTGGGTCATGGTGTTGGTGGCCTGGTCTCCTAGTAGGGCAACACTATAAAGTTGCCATGGGTGTGCACTGTCACAAGTCGGTACCCGTCCAGATGTGACCTTAGATATTGCCAGGACGTAAAACTCCAACAACCACACACCCTGTTATGATAATTTGAAAGTCAAATACGCTATCCCTGATATAGCATGCATGCGTCCTATACTGTATATGATCTGTCTATTTTGAACAAGCAGAATTAAACATAATTAGCGGTAAAGTATTAAGGCATTTGTATGAATGCATTATTATCCAATTCACTGAATGGCTTGGAATTCTATCTTTACCCAGTGAGTGTCACCAGGTATCAGGTGCGGTTTGTAGTCCTGGGCGTGACTGGCTTTAGAGGCGCCAATTTTCGTAAACGATTGTATCTCAAGGCTTGTCCTTTTTATGTGGACACCCTTCATAAGGGGTTTATATACCCGTGATTTCTAAAAGGCCTTTGCTCTATAATTAGGTTGTCTCGCATATAATTGTGGGCGTCAGGCAAGGTCTTGATGCAAGTTAACCAGACGGGATGACCGAATGAGGTGAGCGCCAGCGTCCCATTGTTGGAAGGTTGCGGGATTCGAATCTGTGGGTTCGATCGAACCCTGGTCGAGTAAAACCAATGACTTACAAATTATACTTGTCGCGACCTAGCCTGGCACTCGGCATTGTTAGGATAGGGCAAGGAGCAGTGGAATGAGGAAGACCAATTGTCCGCAATTGAAATTGTCCGTGCTTAAAAGCTGCATAGTCCGATGAAACATCACATTTTCAAAACCAAAACAATTATCTAGATTTGATTCAATATATCTAACTTAGATGCTGATACACTTATTAAGTATTTGTTGACACATAGACGGGAATACTGAGCCAATTTAATAGAACCTGTTACTGCAGAAGCCTGTGGTGTCAGACTTTTGGCGTGCTTTCCAAAACTAATTTGACATGTTTACACTTCATATGTCTACAAAATTAGCAATTTAATATAAAGGGTACTTCAAACAGAAGTAAAGTAGATTATACCAATCAATGTAACATATTTATCTCAGAAAATATGACAGAAATTCAAAACCATCGGACTATGCAATTGTAATCAATGAATGTGCAAAAATCAAATATCACATGGCCGAATCTTTGAAAGCTATATTCTACAACCGGCTTCGATTCTCGATGTGTATGTTGCAACCTTAATTACACAAGGCGAATCAACCCGATTCATATATACATCAGGATTCCATACGCAAAGTTTTTTTAATTAACAACGCCTCTGGAGCACATTGATTTTCATTTCATCGGCTATTGGACATCAAACATATAGTCATTCTGACATATTTCTTTGATGGGAACCTGCTACTGCCCCACACACTACTTTTCAAATAAGTAGCAAGGCTCTTTCCCACAGACAGGACAGCACAGGAATACATACACATGCCGTCCCCTATTTGGGGTAAATTCTGCGAGTTTATGAAATGCTCCACCAATGTTTGTGCGCATGCGCACAGTATTTATGTTTGGGAAGGTGAGGCAGGACCAGGATTAAAGGACCAGGATCAAAGCCTGGTGTAGCCTCGTCTCCATGGTTACATGGGTATTTAGGAAGTTCTCGGCTCAATATAAGTGAGCTATCACAGTCACTTAGTAGGCACGCTTCACTGACCATAATGCCCACATCATCATCATCATGCTGTCCGTCGTGATGCGACAAAGACTGCTTTCATTACTTGACTGTCGCTCTCCATTTAGCTCTCTGCTGTGAGAGTGATGTCCATGAGTCAGTCTTAATGTCTCTCAGCTTCAGGTTTCTCTTCATGGTATCCTTGAACCGGAGATGAGTGTAATGTACCATTCGTCCGAACACAACAAGAGCTAGTGTGTAACTGGTTTATTCTATCAACGTCACGCGCCTGGCCGGCACGTGATCTCCACCGGTCATTCGACTACCACGGCTCATAGCATGCATACCTTACAATGAGGGTGCCCTCTCTTTCTGTAACCAGAAGCCAGTTGAGAGTTTACATTTCATGAAAGCTGCCTGCAAAAGTGTTGAAGTGCTGCTGGCTTTTGCAAGTTACCAGCGGCGCTCTCTCGGGGAGCAAATAGAGGTCTCACACTGGCAAGAACATGTCCAGACAGGCACAGAACTATTTGTCCCTGCAGTGGCTGGTCGGGAGATGTTGGGAGTTCCATATATCAACCGACCTTGATGCTGCCACAGTGACATATTTTTTTGTTTAGGGTTTGCTCCCTTAGCCTTCGGTTCTGTCAAGAACCTGTACCACAAGACAGTGGTTTACAACTCTGCAGGGCAGGGGCGTCAAACTCCCTGAGGTTAATGCCCACACTCTACACAAATCATACAGAAACTCAGGCCTTGTTAAAGCTGCATAGTCCGATTAAAACATCAAATTTTCAAAACGAACATAATTATCTGGATTTGATTCTACATATCTAACTTAGATACTGATGCACTTATTAAACTTTTGTCATGACATAGAAGGGAGCACGGAGGCAATGTAATACGAATAGACCTCTTAAAAGTTAATGCCTATGGTGTCAGAGTTGTGGCATCTTGCAAAGCGTGTTTTAAGCATGTTTGCACTTCAAATAGCTCAAAGGTTAGCCATTAAATATCTAAGCTACTTCAAACTAAAGTAAGGTAGATTAAAACGACCAACCTTATAATTATATGGTTATTTCAGAAAATCATAGAAACTCAAAACCATCGGACTATGCAACTTTAAGTGTAGATAAGGACTCTAATACTGCTTCTATTGCTGTGTGAATTTGCATATCACTTAAGGAATTGGTTCATGTGTGTACATATGTATATGTTTGGATGTATATATATGTTATTGGATGTATTGCAAACGAATTGGTACATCGCGCCTAGAGTGGGATTCGAACCCCCATTTCTGCCATTCCGGGGCAAAGATCCTAACCATTAGTTTATCTCAGGTCCCTGATACAATCCACCTACCCACACCTATCTGTGTTTGTAGCACTTCACCTGCACAGGTGAGTGCAACTCAGTGGTTATGCAGTCTCCGCTAGGCGTCTCTGCTACATGCGGTAGAGCGCAGGCTTCGCATGCGGAAGGTCTGGAGTTTGGTTCCCGGTCGAGTCAAACCAAGACTTATCAAATTGATACTTGTCATTTCCTAGCCTGCCGCTCGGCATTAATAGGATAGGGCAAGGACTGGTTAGCTCAGTGTCAGGATAATGTGACAGAGTGGGATATCGGATCATGATGTGGGTGGCCTGATTTCCCAATGGGGCAGCACTGTAAGGTTGCCATGAGTGTGCAAGGTTGCAAGTCGGTACCTGTCCTGATATGGCTTAGATGTTGCCAGGACGTAGAACTCCAAGAACCAACCAAGTTCCCGGCGGCAGACTCCATGGTCCAGGTATGGGCGGGGATATGCATGACTGCACACGCCGCATGCATAATGCATTCTCCCTCCTACGACACATACATACCCGGTGGTGCTGAACCTTATTCACGGTTCCAATAGATGACCAATATAATATGTAAATTTGTCGAACACGCTGTTATAACTTGTCATGAACTCAGTTAAAGTTGCATAAACCACTCGCCTTGAGTTTCTGTCATTTTCTAAATACACATATTAGGTTGATTGTTTTAGTTTAAACCTACATAGACCGATGAAAATATCAACATTTAAAAACCAAGACAATTATCTAGATTTAATTATATATATCAAACTTAGATACTGATGCACTTATTAAACATTTGTCCTCAGAAGTGATGGTGCCTCATTGAGGCAATTTAATAGAACATGTTACTGCAGATGTCTATGCTGTCAGATTGTTGGAGTGCTTGCCAAAATTACTTTTGCATGGTTGCACTTCAAATATCTAAAAAGTTAGCCATTTAAAAAAAGTTACCTCAAATAATGTAAGGTAGATTATACCGATCAACCTAATATATTTATCTCAGAAAATGACAGAAACTGAAAACCATCGGAGTATGCAACTTTAAAGTAATATTTTTAATAGCTTAACTTTTCATGTGCAAAGATGCTGAATTGATTTTGACAAGATCATTAAAACTCTGACGCCATAGGCTGCAGCAGTAAAAAGGTTCTATTAAATTGACCCAGTATTCTCTTTTATGCAACAACAAATGGCTAATAAGTGTCTACGTTAAATATATAGAATCAAATCTAGATAACTGCTTCGTCTTTAAAAATTTGATGATTTCATCAGATTCTGCAGCTTTAACTCAGAAGTAGGAAAAAGGCCTTAAAGTTGCAGTCCGATGAATTTGAGTTTGTGTCAATTTTCTGAAGTAGATATATTGAATTAATTGTTATTATCTACCTTACTTTAGCTTGAAGTAACTTTTATTTTAAATGGCAAATCCTTTACATTTTTAAAGTGTAAATATGTGAAATTAGTTTAGGAAAGCTTGTCAAAACTCTGAGACCATAGGCTTTAGCAGTAACAGGTTCTATTAAATTGGCTCAGCATTCCCTTCTACATAGAAACACATGCTTAATAAGTGCATCAGTACCTAAATTAAATAGGTAGAATCAAATCTAGATAATTGTTTTGGTTTTGAAAATTTGATGCTTCATCGGACTGTGCAGCTTTAAGCTCTACGCACTAATTGACACATATATCACTATAGTGTTTCTTTATATACAAATTATTCATAGTTGCTTAAAACCGGAGGGATTCGAATGAACCTACTAATTCGGATTCAGGTGCAGTGACTCAGCGAAATAAATAAACCCTCAGACAATAGCTTAATGCTCTATGGCTATTGGTCCTTGAAGATTTATATTGCCTATTATGGATAAGTTTGAATAGACTTGTTTTCACCATCAGTTTGTCGATAGAAAGCCCGAGCCTACACTTTTACCGACCCATGGGATTTTTAACCTCCCACACCACATAGACATGGTGTGAGAGCAACTGGCCTTTGATGACGCTGTAAGTTATACACAGCGGTGGAAATCCAAATTTGCAGAGGTGGGGGGCATGGGGAATTGAACCACCAAACTTCAGATTAGGAGTCCGACCTAGAAAAAAGTCAGACACTCTAACCACTCCGCCACAGAGAACACCACAAATTGGTAATTTAAGTTTCCTTGGCAACTGGCTACTAGGTACATATATGCCTTGTTATAACTATTAAATGGAACATTTTTCATAACTAAAAGAATAACTTAGTTTATTTGGAAATGCGGACTTGCTCTAGTCTTGGGATTAAATTATTGTGATTGGGATTGATGCTCATGTAAATTGTGATTTGTTCAGTCCATAATGGTTCCCTACTGACAATGTTGGTGTATGTATTATATATACTGACACACGTAGTACATCCCACTCCTTCTATGAGGGTTGGTTGCTGGAGTTGTATGTCCTGTCAACATCTAAGGTCATATCAGGATAGGTAACGACTTGTGACTGTGCACACTTTGGCGACTTTATACTGCTGCCCCACGAATAAATCAGGCCGCCAGCACCATGACCCAATATCCCACTCCTGACACTGAACAAACCACTCCTTGCCCTATCCTATTAATGCCAAGCACCAAGTAAGCGACAAGTATCAATGTTGTAAGTCATTAAGGCGGTGTATCTAATACTGACCCCCTTAATCAACCATTGTGTATATAAAGATCGCGCTTCTTTTCTCCAATCTGCCGTGAGGGGTACCATTTCATGTGTGTGTGTGTGTGTGTGGGAGGGGGGAGGGGGTGAGTATCTATTCAAAGGGCTTCCCGTGTGTAGATCCATTAATGTGTATAGAACCATTCCTTACCACAACCCCAATCGCCAGCAACTATAACATGTGTACACTTTGACAGTGTATACTAGATTGCTAGATGGGTGCAGCTTTAATCAAGTTTGAAGTAGGCCTATTTATTGTGTGCTTGGTAGGCACTTCACATTAAGGTGGGTGTGAATTGTTTTGTTTGTTTGTTTGTTGTTGTTTTACGTCCTATCAACAGCTAAGGTCATATCAGGAAGGTACCGACTTGTGACAGTGCTGCTCCGAGGCTTTATGGTGCTGCTCCCTGGGAAATCAGGCCGCCGGCACCATGACTCGATGCCCCACTCAGTCACATTATCCTGACACTGAGCTAACCAGTCATTGCCCTATCCTATTAATGCCGAGCGCCAGGCTAGGAAGCGACAAGTACCAATTTTAAAGTCATTGGTTTGACGCGACCGGAAACCGAACTCCCGACCTTCCACACGCGAGGCCCACGCTCTACCGATTAGAGTATTTCTGAAGATCTTTGAAAAAAAACGAGAGCTTTCGACCTTGTATTATTTATTGCTTCTAGGATTAAACAGCAACAAGCAATAAAACAGGTTTTTTTAAAGTTTTAAGGTGCAGCCGAATACATTCCGTAGCTAATGACGGTTCGCCAATTGTTATGTGAAGGATGGGACCAGATGGATGGCCGAATGAGTTTAACGTCCGTCTCCTGTTTTGAGAGATCGGGGGATTTGAACCCATGGGTTCATGGTTTCGAGTCCTGATCAAGTCAAACCAATGACTTAAGCATTTATACTTGTCACTTCCTAGCCAGACACTCAGCATTATTAGGATAGGGCAAAGACTGGTTAGTTCAGCGTCAAGATAATGTTACTGAGTGGGATATCAGGACATGGTGCTGGTGGCCTGGTCTCCCAGTGGGGCAGCACTATAAAGTCACCATGAGTGCGCACTGTCAAAAGTCAGTACTCATCCTGATATGAACTTAGATGTTGCTAAGACGTAAAACAACAACAAACAAACATTAGTGCATTGACCTTGACTTCCGTCTAATTGTGCGAACTCTCCTGTGTTTGAGGTGCATTCAGACTTTCAGTGCCGAAGGCGAGGCAAATCCGATGGAATGTGATTCACGAGAACTGTGTTCGCCCTGCTGTAGCTGCTTGCCTACAGCTACTTGGCCCAAGGATTGACGAAAAGTCTTCGTCTAAGTATACATTAACCACGAAAGACTGTCCGCAGAAATAAAGAAACCTCAATGTCAGAGACTGCGGGTTTGAAGCCGCATCCCAACACCAGCAGATAAATGGTTACATATTAATAATATGCATATAAATGTGTTGTCCCTACATACATGGACTGGAGACAGGGCTCTCAAGACTAAGGTAGGGAGAGTTGTAAAATAATACCTACACACGTCTATATGTGTCAGTAGGGGAGGGGGGCTGGAAGTGGGACATGGGATGTTTATATAATCAACAAATACTCTATATGTATACATATGTTACTTATACTGAAATATTTTACTTTGATCCTCATGAATGTTTCATTATGGTATTATATATAGGCCTATATTTATTTGAATTCAACAAAATATTAAGTGACATCATATCCAACATAATATTATTATGTGTATTTGTTCACAGTCTGGCTACACAGCACACACAAGCTGGCAGCCCCCCCCCCCCCCCCCTTTCACTCCTACTGTGTGTGTTATGGAGGAGTGAGTATTGCACACATGGGCCACATGATAGTGATATTTAAGGTTAAGTATAATAATTACACGAGAATAGGAAAAGTCTTTAATGCATAATACAAATAAAACATATATAGTACAAGAATAATTTTTATTTCGAGACAATACTATTAATAGTGATATTCAGTAGCATATACTTGTTCTTATAGCAATGTTGGCACTTAATGCTTTACAAAAATGGCATTTCGATTGGGTTTTCTCTGTGTTGCCACCTGGTGGATTCGCAGATGTCTAACAATTCCCCATTATGAATATTTGTGTGCATTTGTGTTGCATTGTGCTCACAAAGCGGAGAAAAGGATAACAATTTCAGATTTGGTAGGGAGGGTTTAATTCACTTATATTTTTAATGTATAAGGACTTGTCGCTTCTCTACACAAACTTGCAGTGTACATCGCTAATGGCCCTGTCACATTACCACGTATCTCGCCAGCGTGCCACCAACACGTAAATCACTTTTTTACGGCGAGAAGCGCCAAACTTTACGTAATGGGGGGCAAAGTTGAATGTATACATACCGTATACACAGCGTATGGGCAATGTATGACCAACGTATGGCTAACATACCTCCCGGCGAAAAATGCTCGAATTACGCTCCCGGTACGTTCACAGAACGCCGGTGAATGTTATATATGTTATTCGATCACCAGAACTATGTGTCATTTGTTACAAACGTCAAGACACGCTGGAGAAATGCTAAACGTACATTAGACATACATTAGGCATATGTTATCCATACTTTGTCAGTACACGGACTGTACATTCCCACTGCCTTTAAAGTAGGTCAATGTAGTGCAATGTATTGAACAATGTTTGACTAACATATGTCTTATGTACATCGATGTATGCCTAACACATACATAACGTACGGCGAACATAAAATCCACACGTTGTTGAATGTTGTCATACATCGAAAGTTTTGTGCATGCTCAAAACTTTGCCAACCCCCTGATGTGCGATGCTGTATCTCAACGAACGTGGACGTACATTGACGTATACCAATGAGCTCCTAACGCAAGCCTAATGCATAACGACGTATCCCGACGTAGTGGCAAAAAGTCACATATGTCGACTTACGTTGGTGCGATGCGTCGTAATGTGACAGCACCATAAGGGGGGGTGTCTGTGTGTGTGTGTTGGTGGGGGGGGGGGAAGGGAGGACAGAGCGGGGAGGGGGGGAGGGGGGAGGGGCGTGTGCCTGCTGCAAACACGTGGTTCTGCATCGCTGCCATCTCCACCGTGGTGGCACTACTCTAGTTGGACCCGGCAGAGGGTGGTGATGATGCGCGAAAAGGAAGAAAGCAAGGCGGGTGTGATAAAGAGGCGTTTATTGAGCGCCTCAGCAAACAAGGAGTATTCTATTGTAACATAGCAACAGTGGAAAACAAAGGAAAGTAAGGACAGAGGCAAGTAAGGTGCCTGAGGAGCAGAAACAAGGATAAATACAACAGGGGCTCATAAGGAGCAATGTCAGAGGTAAAAGAGTTCTGGTGAAGGGGGGGGCCGAGGAGCCCTCCACCAGCTGAAAGAGAAGAGAGGAGAGGAAGAGACAGTTGGGTGTGTGGGTGGAGGAAAAAGGGCAGAGGGTGGAGGATGGCTCGAAGGCGAATGACTGAGGGAGGCCGGCGGGCGGCCTTATAAGGGCGGGCAGGAGGGCGGTGACAGGTGAGGTGCGAAAGCAAGGCGGGGGGAGGGGGGAGGAAGAAAGCTGAGAGGCGGGCATCGCGCGAGGTGAGAATGCTGCGCGACGACCGGGGAGGCGAGGGAGGGTCTCTTCCTCTCCTCGCATCAAGCGCAATGCTTCGCATTACTCGACCGATGCGCAAAAGGGAAGAAAGCAAGGCGGGTTGGAGGGTTGGGAAAAAAGGCGTTTTTGATCCCCTCTGCACAAGGTTAGACAATGTACATAGCAACAGTGAAAAACAAGGAAAGATAAGGACAGGAGGCAAGTACCATCCTATGTTCCTGAGGAGCAGAAAACAAAATAAATACAACCAGCTCATAAGGAGAATGTCAGAGGTAAAAGAGTCCTGGTGAGGGGGGGAGAGGGGGGGCCGAGGAGCCCTCCGCCAAAGAGTAAGGAGAGGGCTCGAGGCGCGCCCGAGGCGGGGGCGCGGGGCGCCCGAGGCGGGGGCCCGGATAGGCAGGCCTGGGTGAGAGGAGGGTCCGGGGCCTACGTGGAGGGGGAGCGGGCGGCCAAAAAAGGGGGGGGCCCGCTCCAGCAGGCCTGGGGAGGAGGTCCCGCGAGGGTCGAGCAGGTGGGGGCAGCAAACTCCGCAGGGCTGGGCGGTGGTGGGAGTCGGGTCGGGTTGTGCGGTTGATGAAGGCGGTGTCGTGGGGGTTGGCGGCTGCGCTGTCTGGGGAGGGTCCCTCGTGAGGCTGGGCTGTGTCTGAGGTGTGAGGTGCGAGGTGATGATCCCCGGCTCCGTCTGGGCGGCGTTTCAATCGGTGGTCACTGAGGGGTTGTCGGTGGAGGTCACGGGGCTGTCGGCAGTGGTGTGGGTGAGGCGCCGGGGAGGGCCCCCCCGGGCCGGCCGGGGGGGGGCCGGCGGATCAAAAATCCGCCGAGACGGCCGGGGTCTGGCGCTCACGGGCTTGCTTGGTGAGGCATCCGGCCTCGCTGTGCATGGTTAGTATGCGCCGTACGTTGGCGCAATAGGCGCACACGTGCCGGCGCCTGTCTCCCACCTCGCCGTGGGCCTCCCCGACGGGGGCCCGATTGCACGAGGCGGTCTCGCGGTTCCAGGCGGGGCAGGGGGCCCCGTGAGTGTGCCTATTGTAGGCGATGCGGGTGTCGACTTGGGGCCGGGGCAGGTGTGCGCCTCGGGCCCAATCCTCGCCTCGAAGAGCTGGTGTTGCCGGGGCGGCTTGGGTGAGGGCGGCGGGCATGGTGAGGGAGTCCATCCTCAGCATGTTGAGGGCCACCGGGTCGTGCCATCCGTGGGGAAGTCTCCCGTCTGCTATCCAGGTGAAGAAGGCCTCGGAATAGCGGCGGACGGTAGGCCACGGATGCACCAGGATGTCCCTCATCACGGTGAAGTGGTGGTGGTGCAGGCCCTGGACGGAGTGCGCGGGGAAGGCTGGATGGCTGGCGAGGGTGAGGAGGGCGAGGTTGTATTCGTCCCTGGTCGCCTCGCCCCTCCTCACCGGCTTCCGCTCGGGACCCCTCTCCATGAGGTCCGAGGGGAAGATGTAGTCCGAGGGAATGCCTTGGCGCCTGACGGTGCGGTGCGCCTCGGCGGAAGCGAGGATGTCGCGGACGGCGTCGGCCGCGGATGCTGGGCTGTGCTCCTCGGCGACGTCCTGGAGGTAGGCGGGGGGCGGAGCGTGCCCGCCTCGGGCGGCGAGGCGGTCATACTGTTGGTAGTTGGGGTGGGCTGCCCTGGGCAGAGTCGCTTGAGGTGGCGGCGGGGGCCGGGCCCCGGCGGCGGCCCGCGCTCGAGGAGCTGGGGCGGGCGGCGTGGTGTACGCCGCCTGCAGTTGCTCCGGTGCTCCTCGGGCTCCCCCCGACTCGAGGCCGTCCATGCGCATAGTCACGTGCTGCAGGGCCTCGAGTATCACGGCTGTCTCGGCGCCCGAGGGGCGGCCCGAGGTCGCCGAGGGGAAGGCCGGGGCCGGAGGTGTTGAGGTGTCTCCGGGCGAGCCCGAGGCGTGCCGGCCTTATAAGGGCTCTTGCGGCCTCTTCCCTTTCCGTGTCCGGGCATGGTGGAGGAGCCTGAGGCGGGGCAGCGGTCCGAGGTGAAGCAGCGGTGGTGAAGAGCCAGACAGGAAAAAGGGCAGAGCGTGGAGGACGGCTGGAAGGCGAATGACTGAGGGAGGCCGGCGGGCGGCCTTATAAGGGAGGGCAGGAGGGCGGTGACAGGTGAGGTGCGAAAGCAAGGCGGGGGAGGGGGGAGGAAGAAAGCTGAGAGGCGGGCGCCGCGCGAGGTTAGAATGCTGCGCGACGACCGGGGAGGCGGGGGGAGGGTCTCTTCCTCTCCACGCATCAAACGCAATGCTTCGCATTACGACCAATGCCGCAATTGTTGCCGGGTGTCTGAGGAGTAGATCCCCGCCCACTCAAGGCTGCGATTGATGGCAGTGGTCTGCTTAACACATTTACCACGTGGTTGTTCTCTGTATTTTTTTTGTATTTGTAAATAGGACCTATAATTGGTTGTTGTTCTTTTGGTTGTGGCGGAGAGAGACAAGGCAAGATCGAGATAAAACCATAGAAATGTGATGATTAAACATATAAATAACAGATGACGGTCAGAATTGTGCAGACTGGATTAGTATTGTTTCCCGCGCTAGGCATTAATTTGTGTATATGAAAGTACCCATAAACAACATCTGGCACTCCTCTAGTGCACCCACTATACTAAACACAACATGTGGCACTCCTCCACTGCACTATAGCATATACACAACATGTGGCACTCCTCCACTGCACTATGGTATACACAACATGTGGCACTCCTCCACTGCACTACGGTATACACAACATGTGGCACTCCTCCACTGCACTATACTATACACAACATGTGGCACTCCTCTAGTGCACACACTATACTAAACACAACATGTGGCACTCCTCCACTGCACTATAGTATACACAACATGTGGCACTCCTCTAGTGCACTCACTATACTAAACACAACATTTCACACTCCTCCACTGCACTATAGTATATACACAACATGTGGCACTCCTCCACTGCACTATCGTATACACAATATGTGGCACTCCTCCACTGCACTATAGTATAGACAACATGTGGCACTCCTCCACTGCACACAACATGTGGCACTCCTCCACTACAATATAGAATACACAACATATGGCACTATTGTATACTCAACATGTGGCACTCGTCCACTCCTTATTTTGAACTGGCATAAATAATGCAACGAGAATAAAATAAGACAGAAATGTATTTACTATAGTTCTAAATACAGAAAAATGCCAAATATGTCAACAGAAACCTATTTCAAAGACATGAAAAATTATATGTAATGGTAAATAAACCCCTGTCCATTCTCTATTTTTGGTTTGAACTAGAATAATTGAAACAATACAGATATAATTGCCTTTTCTCTAGATATAAATCTAGACTTTGTGAGATCTAAATACAGAAAATATCAAATGTCTCAACATGAACTTTCTCCGTGGATGTATAAAGTTACTACTGAATCCTACCCATTTTCTAGGTTGGCATATGAACCATTATAAACACTAAAAGTGCTTAGGCCCTAATCTTAATCTAAATCTAATTTTTCTAGATTTAAATGCAGAAGTTGTTTGGTGCACTGGAAAGACTATGCAGCATTGTGTCTGGTTAACATGTGTTTATTTTAAAATATTCTCTTGAGCAGAGTTTTGCATGAGTTCCCTCTAAATAAGCTAATACTAGTAGGCTAATCAATCATCAATCAATAGTTCCATCCTCTAGTCGAGGGTTGGATGCAATGGTTCTCCACTGGTCCTGATGTTGTGCTGTTCTGATAGACTGTGAATAATTCAAGCCTGTCCACTGTGAAATATTTGTAAACCATGATGTTCTTGGTCTCCCTCTCCCTCTGCTGCCATTCACCTTCCCTTCCAACAATGTATGGTATATTGAACTCTGACGAATGATGTGGCCAAAATAAATAAGTTTCTTTGTCTGTATAGTGGCAAACAAGCTTTTCTTATTTTTAATTTTTCTGAGAAGGCTAATAGCAAAATATATATGCTAGAATATGGATAGTTTATTTGAAAACAAGCTTGAGAACTATCAGATTTTCTGATCTTTTGCATAATTACTATCTCTCTATGTAACCGTTAATGATAACTTCGTGACAGGTCAGATATAACTGGTAAACTAGAAAATACCAGCCATATATTGATTAAAACCAATAAATTCACAAAGATGTCATTTAGTGATAATATGGGATTTGCTGTATTAACACCCACAAAATCAGTATATTTGCATTTTTGCACAAACAAAATTCTTGATCTTTCCCATACATAATGTCTCATTTAGATTAATGCCAACATTGATATTGAAATCCAATTAATAAAGCTCTTTCGAGTTAGTGTGTAACAGAACCACTCTATAAACTTCCAGTTAGGGGGGAGGGGTTGTAAAAATCACAAGGCTACTACTAGTACCAGCGCTTCAAGTGATCAAACGAGGGAGTTAGCTTTCCCGCTCTCTTATAATTCTATGTTATTACTATCATATTTTGTAATGCTCCTGAAATAGAGTAGATCACCGTTCCGACTGCGCATGCGCTGAAAACGGCGCTGGCAGCAAAGCAAAGGCATACAGCCATTGAGTTTGCCGATATGCGTATGGCAAAACTTTGATTTTATTCAAAATTAATAGAAATACATAACAATTTGGCACAAACATGGATGGATGGATGAAATATAATAATATAATGAATATGTTTAAGACACAACTCTCCATAATTAAGCATTTTGAGCTAAGAAACATACAATTTCAGTCACTTTACAGGCTGATGTTTAGATCACCATTGATTAGACATGAGTAATTCTTATTCTAAATATTAAAATGTCAAATGTGTCAACAAAAACTTGTTTCAAATAAATATATAACCAATATCTGATTAACCCTACGCATTTTCTATTTCTACATATGTCATCACATCAACCCTAGGATATAAATAAAAACATGAATAAAATAACTAAAACTGACTCTGGCTATGGCTCTAACACTAGTCTGAGTGCCCAGATTTGTCTAAATCTAAATGCACATGGCATAAGATGTGCTGGTTATATTGATGTAAATGCAATGGTGGATAAAAGATTAATATCTTAATTTATTGCATATATTTTTTTAGTTAGTGTTCTATGTTTCAAACAAGAGCTGAGATGAGCTGAAACTAGCACATTTCATAACTGCACCCAGTGTATTAGCATGTGCCATGTGCTTCTCATGGGTTTGTTTTGCTTTGATGCATCTCACAATGCACCGCGCTGCTGGAATGGCGATGTAGTTAGTCTATAGACTACATCACGGTTCCGACTGCGCATGCGCTGAAAACGGTGTTTGGAGCAAAGCAAAGGCATACGCCCATTGAGTTTGCCGATACACGTAGGGCAAAACCTGCATTTTATTCAAAATAACTAGAAATACATAACAATTTGGCATAAACATGGACGGAAGGATGCAATATAATAATATAATGAATATGTTTAAGACACAACTCTCCATAAACCATAGAATATAAATAAAAACATGAATAAAATAAATAAAACTGACTTTGGCTATGGCTCTAACACTAGTCTGAGTGCCTAGATTTGTCTAAATCTAAATGCACATGGCATAAGATGTGCTGGTTATATTGATGTTAATGCAATGCTGGATAAAAGATTAATATCTTAATTTATTATATATATTTTTTTAGTTGGTATTCTATGTTTCAAACAAGAGCTGAGATGAGCTGAAACTAGCACATTTCATAGCTGCACCCAGTGTATTAGCATGTGCCATATGCTTCTCGCGGCTTTGTTTTGCTCTGATGCATCCCACAATGCACCGCGCCGCTGGAACCGAGAGAACCAGACGGGGTGGCCTAGTGGGTTGGAGCGTCCGTCTCCCGTGCTGGTAGATCGTGGGGTCGTGGGTTCGAGTCCCGGTCGAGTCAAACCAATGACTTTAAAATTGATACTTGTCGCTTCCTAGCCAGGCGCTCAGCATTATTAGGATAGGGCAAGGACTGGTGTGCTCAGTGTCAGGATAATGTGACTGAGTGGGATATCAGGTCATGGTGCCGGCGGCCTGATTTCCCAGTGGGACATTACTATAAAGTTGCCATGAGTGTGCACTGTCACAAGTCGGTACCCGTCCTGATATGACCTTAGATGTTGCTAGGACGTAAAACAACAACAAACAAACAAACAACTGGAACCAAGATGTAGGCTATTACCCCTGGCTTTCCAGATGCAGCACAGTGGCGCCATCTGTTATTTAACACGTGAAGCGTCGGCCTCGCTTTGATCATGCCAGTAATGACGTAATGACGTGGTTTTTTCCCGCGGTCTGCGTGCAGGCTCTCCTCTGACATGTTCATTGGTTAGTTGTTGGAGTTTTACGCCTGGAAAATCTAGGGTCATATCAGGACAGGTACCGACTTGTGACAGTGTGCCCTCATGACGACTTCATGGTGCTGTCCCACTGGAAAATAAGGCCACTAGCACAGTGACTGGATATCCCACTCAGTCACATTATCCTGACACTGAACTAACCAGTCCTTGCCCTATCCTATTAATGCCGAGCGCCAGGCTATGAAGCGATAAGTATCAATTTTATAATATAAGTCATTGGTTTAACTCGACCAGGAACTGAGCTCCCGATCTCCCGCACGCGAGGCCCGCGCTCTACCGATTCGGCCACTACGCCTGGTGATGCTGACGTAATGCAGCATGCACACTGGTTGTCACTCAAGTGCGTGCAGCTTAAAGAGAATCCAGAGGTCAGTGTGGAGTGTTTCCTGGTGATCAAACGTGGCCGAGCCGCGTCCATACAATGCACGTGTTGTTCAGCCTGGTACTGCAATGTCAGTCTCAGATCCAGATGCATATTGTTAAAGTTGCATAATCCGATGGCTTTGAGTTTCTGTCATTTTTCTGATATAAATATATTAAATTGATTCTTAATGGTATACCTCACTTTAGGTTGAAGTACCTTTTATTTTAAATGGCCAAGTTTTGAAATATTTGAAGTCTAAACATGTCAAATTAGTGTTGGTAAGCACACCAACAACTCTGACAGCATAGGCTTCTGCAGTAACAGGTTCTATTAAATTGGGCGCAGTGGCCGAATCGGTAGAGCATGGGCCTCGCGTGCGGAAGATCGGGAGTTTGCGAGTTCGGTTCCCGGTCGAGTCAAACCAATGACATAAAGATTGATACTTGTCACTTCTTAGCCTGGTGCTCGTCATTATTCGGATAGGGCAAAGGCTGGTTAGCTCGGTGTCAGGATAATGTGATGAGTGGGATATCGGATCATGGTGCCGGTGGCCTGATTTCCCAGTGGGGCAGCACTATAAAATCGCCATGAGTGCGTACTGTCACAAGTCGGTACCTGTCCTGATATGACCTTAGATGTTGCTAGGACGTAAAACAACAACAAACAAACTATTAAATTGACTCAGTGTTCCCTTCTATGTGGCAACAAATGCTTAGTAAGTGAACCAGTAGAACTCTAGCTAAGTTAGATATGCACAATTATATCTAGATAATTGCTTTGGTTTTGACAATTTTTTGTTTTTATCGGACTATGCTGCTTTAATAAATTCCAATCTGAACCCGATGGACAGCACACATTTCTGCGTCTGTGTTTTGTGTGTAGCTATTTGTTCCCACGACCTATTCTGGGAGTCTTGGGAGTGGAGAACATTATATTATCTTGTTGGTTAGTGTTTGTGTCTGCAGGGGGTACTTTTGGAGTGAGTGTTTCAGTTGTCTTACAATCTTCCCATTATCCATTATGTTGATCTGTCCACTGCGGGCTTTTATTTCTGGCGCCATCCTCCCCCGAGTGCTAGTTAGCAAAGAGAAGTACCTTCATAAAATCGCCATGTAATCCTACATATTAGGCTACAAGTGTAATACTAATAGGGAAGAGCAATAATACCAATGAAAACAGAAGGCCACCAAAAACAAAGATGTACCCAGACGACAAAGAAGACAAAGTAGGAGGAGCATGGTTAAGAAGAATATAATGCGCGACGTGAAACTGAGTCAGACAGCCAGGTGATGTGGTCATTAGCACGCTAACCAAATCACTACCTAGGCTCCCTGATGCAATCACCCTATCTATGCCTACCTGTCTATGTGGCGAATTGCCTGAGAGGTCAGTGTACACTACTGCGCTAGGTATAGTTGTGTATTAACATAGAGCTGTGTTGATTACTTTGTGTAAATGGCCCCTACCTGCGGGTGGCGGGTGGCGGGTGGCGGGTGGCGGGTTGCAGATTCCTGCTGCTTCAGCGAGTCGAGGCAGGCCGGGCTGGGGACGAGGTAGCTCCGTGGGAGGAGGTTGGTTAAGGGCGGGCAGGAGTGTGCGGACTTGCAGGGTGCTGGGTGACGTCATTAGGGGCGTTCCCGCCCTTCACATCAACCCTAAAACCATAGACTACATCACGGTTCCAGCGGCGTGGTGTATTGTGGGATGCATCAGAGCAAAACAACCCCCCCAAAAGCACATGGCACATGTAATACACTGGGTGCAGCTATGAAATGTGCTAGTTTCAGCTCATCTCAGCTCTTGTTTGAAACATAGAATACTAACTAAAAAAAATTATATAATAAATTAAGATGTTAATCTTTTATCCAGCATTGCATTTACATCAATATAATCAGCACATCTTATGCCGGTCATTTAGATTTAGAAAGATCTAGGTACTCAGACTAGTGTTAGAGCCATAGCCAGAGTACTCAATGCATTGTCAATGACAGTGAGCAATCTCCATACAGAAAAAGTAAAATATTGATAAAACCACACCACCTAGGCACAACCCTCTTGGAACACATATAGAAAACATGTTTAACAAAAAGATTATATTAAATTTATAAGGTTAGGGTTTTGGATTTCTATTAATTTAGAATAAAACTGACATTTTTCAATGCGCATATAAGCAAAGTCAATGGCCGTACGCCTTTGCTTTGCTCCCACAGCCGTTTTCAGCCCATGCGCAGTCGGAACCGTGATGTAGTCTATTCCACCACTACCGTGTCCAGCAGCGTCCCAACACAGCGCGTTGTCGTCAGGGAGACACCGAACGAGACTCCCCTGAAATAAAGTCACACGCTCCGATCGGTGATGGGTTGTTGGTTGTTGGAGTTTTACGTCTTGGCAACATCTAAGGTCATATCAGGACGGGTATCGACTTTTGATAGTGCGCACTCATGGCGACTTTATAGTGCTGCCCTACTGGAAGACCAGACCACCAGCACCTGACCTGATATCCCACTCAGTCACATTGTCCTGACACTGAGCCAACCAGTCCTTGCCCTAACCTAATAATGCTGTGTGCCTGGCTAGGAAGCGACAAGTATCAATTTTATAAGTCATTAGTTTAACTTGACCAGGGTTCGAACCCCTGCATTTGAACCGTGGTCAAGTCAAACCAATGTCTTCAAAATTGATACTTGTCATTTCCTAGCCAGTCGCTTGGCATTATTAGGTTAAGGCAAGGACTGGTTGGCTCAGTGTCATAATAATGCGACTGAGTGGGATATCAGGTCATGCTGCTGGCATCCTTGTCTCCCAGTGGGGCAGCACTATAAAGTCACCATGAATGCGCACTATCACAAGTCGGTACCCGTCCTGATATTACCTTAGATGCTGCCAGGATGTAAAACTCAAATAACCAAGCATTGAGGAGTATTCACATAATGTAAATCTATTGTACAACATATATTTAGGTAGAGCAGACGACAATGGTGGCAACAGGTCATTCTGTCGGCCTATTCATGCACACAACACGCGCCCTGTAATTAACTCATGGGTAACAACACAGCCGATATTGCATGCTTCACATTTAAGGGTGTCGTAAATTAGTCTTGAATTTAAGGGTTTGTTCTTTGTTCCTCAGGCTTGTATATATGCGAACAAAAGAAACCTTATCCAACCACATTTAATTCACACTTTCTGCTTTCGGGCTGCTTTCGGGACCTATTCGTATTGCTTTATAGATATGAAAGAACAGTTTGTTTGTTGTCGGTTTACGTCCTAACAACATTTAAGGTAATATCAGGACGGGGATGAAAGAACATGACTGGAATTGTTGAATATGTGTGTTGTTTGCGCTCACTTTTGGACAGAAAGAACGGAAGGTAATGATTTGATTGACATATGTAGAACACATGAGGGTGAATATACATGTATCCTATTGTGCTTAGAGTGTGATTCAACCCCACATTACTATTATTCCGCGCCTAGCTTCATAAACATTAAACTAGATAGGCCCCCCCTGATGCAATCAACCTCCCCACACCTACCTGTGTATGTGGCATTTCCTTGGGGAGGTCAGGGCACCTCACTACACTCGTCCCTCTAGAATTAAGCTAAGATTCCTTACACGCGGTATGCGGCATGCGGTATGTGAATGCGAATGCGGCAAAAAATCGAAACGCCTTGAACTCAATGGGCTACAACCCTTACACGCGGTATGCGAATGCGAATGCGAATGCGAATGCGAATGCGAATGCGACAACTCGATCGGTCCCTGTAGCGATCGGTGCGGCATGCGCTATGCGGCACGCAGGGTGTGAATAGAAACCTGAGTCTGATGTGTCCATTAGTTTAACACTAGGAGAGGCGACTGAGCATTACGGAACGGTTTCACACAGGGGTGCTGAGGGGAAACATCTGGTAGTGGTGGTGGTGGGGGTTCTGGTTGTTAAAAGTGCTACCAGAGCCACAAAAATATGAATACTTATCTATAATTTGGTAATTATAAAGGTAAGAACCTCCATGTGACGTGCCAAGATGTAAAAATATACGGATTTT